>PVKA01005696.1:0-88670 GCA_004027165.1 Ctenomys sociabilis
AAAAAAAAAAAAAAAAAAAAAAAAAAAAGGAATAAATTTAAGAAGTGAAAAGGACAAGGAAAAATTAAGTTTTACTGAAAGGAAGAGGTAATGTTTACTGATCAGTCTTGCATGACTATAGCTGGTAATCTGAACGACAAATTTTATGATGACAATATATAACATAACAACCTCTGTTAATTCCCTATTCTTATTTTGAAATTCCGTGCCACTTTCATTGTTTGATTTTGGTCTTTTTTTCTTGTTATTTGTTTTTATTTTTTCCTCTTTAAAATAAAATTGAAAAGAAGAATGTTCCCATTTCATAGAACAACAGATGAGTGTCAACTACTGTAGTATAAGATATTATTATAAACACATATTTCCCTACATTTAGTTGGTTTGCTGAATTGTTACTCATTATTTGCTTCTTGGGAACATCTGACAGCTCATGGATCTTGTGTGGATTATCAAGAAACTCCATGCAACCATGTACTTCCTGGAAGTATACCTTGGTGGAAAAAACATCACAGTTAGCTTACTTTTATTCTGTCTCATTCATGTTGTTCAGCTGATTGAAAATGCCAGCAGTTCTATGTCTTTCTAGTCACTCTCAATATTCAAAATCCTATAATTAAGGGGCAAAATTAAGTTTCAAATCAGAAATTATTAAATTAATGCTTGTGTACTGATCAAAGCTCCAGTTTCATTTAAGTGACAACGGTTTCATTCCTTCCAGGTGAGTTAGATTCTGAGCCAGAAGGACGGTTTTATCAGTACCTTCTCTCTTCTTAGTTATGCTGTCAGATCCCACTGTTTGGAGGAAGGAAGGAGAGATATGAGGAGAAGATAAAATAAAACACAGCAAAGCAAAATAAAACTCCTTATTGATTGGAAGTGTCTTAAGCTGCCTTTTTTTAAGGCTGGCCTTGGTTAATGGTAGAGCATGCTTATTGCATGCTATTGTAGGTTCTTGGACATTCGCCCTATTAGTGGGCAGTTTTCATCGGCTCTTCCCCCTAACGTCAGTTGTTCAACCTGCTCCACTTTACCCCTTCTCTTGGCCTGTAGCTACTTTCCATTCTGACCCTTTCACTTTCCAGTTGGCCACAGCAGACTAATCTAAAACCACTTCCATACACTAGGCAAAACACTCGTGCTTCCTTTACCTGACAAGCTTGGAGCCTAGACTCATTCCTATGGAAGTTTCCTGTCCTACATCTCAGCTTACTATCAGCTAGCCAGCCTGTTGTTTAACTTCAGATTTCTCAGAAAGGAATTTGTCTCTAATGTCTGTGTCCTTCTATTTTCATGGAACAATTATCAAGCTCTGCAAATTATTCCTCTGTAGTTCCTTTTCTTTGACTTGAAATTAAGAGATACTGTAAATACATCCCAACCCTCTGTCTGATAGAAAAAGACACAAGCCACAACTTTACCCAGATGTCTTAGTTCCTTTTCTCATTGTTGAGACAAATCACCCAACACCCAAAGCTAAGTGATGCAATGTTTATTTAGCTCACAGATTTTAGAGATTTTAGTCCACAATAAACTGGCTCCATGGCCAGCCTGATAGCTCAGCAGACTTAAGCACCTGCTTAGGCAGAGTGCAGCAGCCCGGTTTTGATCCATGGCCTGCTGTGCCAGCCCGGCCCCCGAACCATGCTGAGACAGAGATGGAGACTGGGTGTGGTGGTGCGTGCCTATAATCCCAGCACTTGGGAGGCTATAAACAGGAGAATCACTACTAGTCTGATCTATGTAGTGAGACCCTGAACACCCTATAGACCCTGGCATAAATGCAGAAAACATAAATGAATAAATAAATAAATAAACTGGCTCCAAAGCAGAGTGATCAGACAGAGGAAAGCAGTTCACAGTAGGTCGACTGTAGCACGGCAAAAAGGGGTCTTAGCAGAACCTTTCTGTCCTTTTCCCTTACCCATGCTACCACGATTAGGACTGTGCCAAATCCATCAGCAGATTGATTTAGTAATCATCCACCCTCAATCCCAGCCCCCTTAATACTATGAATCAGTCACACAGTCCAGATTTAGCCACCTCTGACAAAGCCCCATGTGTGACTGCATTAGGCTTTGGAGGAATATCCAGTCACAAGCCATAACACCAGAGAAAACGTTAGAAGAACTGAGCCAGCTGGGCATGGTGCACATCTGTGATCCCTGCATTTTGGAAGTCTGAAGCAGGAGAATTGTAAACTTGAGGTCAGCCTGGTCAACTTACTAACTTAATGAAAGAGTCAAAATATTTAAAAAAGGGGTCAGGAATACAGCTTAGTGCAAAGGCCCTGATGCTATCCCCAGTACCACTAAGTAAATATATATTTTAAAAGCACCTTCCTTTTGCTCCTCCTCAATACCTAGGGTGAATAGCTTGAGCATCCTCCCAACAGCCACAAGGCTGTTTCTACAGCTAGGCCACTTTGTAATGGAGCCAAAGTCTGGGTGACCATGGCTGTGGCACATCACAAAACCAATAGACACCAAAACCAAAGGGACATTTTGGAGCACTTTATTAGCCGAGCTCAGCAGCAACACTCTCCTCAGAAAACTGACAAGAATGCACGCTGATCCTAAGTGAGGCACAGTTTTTAAAGGGAAAAAACACAAGAGTGGGGGGAGGAAGGGGATTTTACAAAGCTTGTTTTGAATTAGTCATGACGAAGAGTTAACTCTTTGTTCCCACAGACAAGGTCACATTTTGCAAATCCTACAGGCATTGGCTTAGATGTTGTTTTTGTTCTGATAGTCAGAAGAATATCTGATGACAGTTTAACCCATTTTCAGTTCGGTTTGTGTCCATAATCGGAAGGACAATTTAACTTATTCTGTGGAATGTTGAGGAACATTGTTTTATCTTCTCTTGGAATGCCAGAGAAACATTTTCTTATATGCACAGTCACATTTTGCCACTAGGCCTAGGTGGGAGTTTACAAAAGGGAGGACAAGATATCACAAAATGGAGTTCATGTATGTTTTACAAAATGAAGTTGGTTGAGCCAGCTTACAACCATGGCAAGGCTCCTCCTCCACTGCTGGCACTCAAGGTGTTGTTTCTGCCTTTTCTGAGGAAAAATAAGAGAACTCCATAGACATGACCCATTCTTGATATCCCTGCAATCCCTAATCTCTAAGAATTCGTGATCAATATGCCTGCCCCCCCCCCCAGCTACAAACTCCTGAGAAGCAAAAGCAGAAACTGGCACCATGATAGTCACAATTGTCCTAAGCCTCTCTGAGAAACCTCCGTCTTGGCTGTAGCAGCTTTGAAACTAATCCGAGATGACTTCATCCTATGTCTACTTCTGATGACATCACCCTGTAACCTCCTGATAACTCGTACCCTTGGCCATTACTTACAGTTCTCAACCAGTCCCCAAAATGCACAAGACTGTGCTCACAGAATCTGATCTTCTGTGAACCAGCAGCTCCCTCTCACTTTTTGAGTTAGTCAAGGAGAGCTCCATCTTATGCTTTCTCCCAGTACTGGAGCACAGGTCCAAATAAAGCCTTCCTCGGTTGATTCTGTAACCCTATTTGCAGTTCTCATCTCAGATACTATGGACAGAGAAGGTATGGAAAGCCACTTCAGATTGCTTCAAAGCTGGGGCATCTGGGGACAGGTAAGGGTCTACTGCAGGCACACAACAGGGTGCACTTAGGGACACGTGACTTAGTGTAGACAATCACGCATGCATTGCATGGTTATGGCAGTACACGACCATGTCAGCCTTGATAATGGCTGACACATACAAACTGAATAATAAAAATATTTACAGTTGTTGCTGATGTTGGCTCTGCATACTCTTTTTCCTCTGGGGATTTCACTTGTGAAAATAATCCTTCAGCCCCCTGATGCCTATAAGTGCTATAGTTGGCAGGATGAGATGAATGTCACATCCTCATCTGTGGTGACAGCTCCTGATAGTGAGGAGAGTCCTGGGAGGTTGCCTACATGCTTTCCCTGACCTAACCTGGTATCTTCTTTGGCAGTTTGTAGGGCCTTCAAGGATGGTGTCTGTCTGACACCCAAGGACATGTTGAAATGATATACAAGCAAGGGATGTAAACCCTGCCTAGCTGCTACAAGCAGTAGACAACTCACAGTTGCTCTATGAAAGCCAGACCATCGTTGGCTCTTGGTGGTCACCTAGATTTCAGTGGTACCCAGCATTAGAAGCATTCTTGAGAGGGTGAGGGGTAGGGAGCAGGCTCAGGTAGGGAGTATAGGTTAGGCTGATCAATGGTGAGAGAAGGAGCAGCAGGAACCATGGTCAAGGGCAGCAAACAGACTCTACAAAACCACCAGGAGCCAACAGTGATGAGCCTTTCCTCATCAGCATCAGGCAGACCATCGTAAGTGGTAAGTAGACCAGCTACCATGGATTGAGGAGATCTGGAACAACAGCTGGCCACTGCAGAAGTCATGCTTCTGGGCACAGGAAGTACTGCCTCTTCACAATGTATAAGTCTCCATCCTGGGGCCAGGGAGATAGCTCAGTAGAGTAAGCACTTGCCTGGCAAGTGCAAGGGCCTGAGTTCAATCCCTGGTTCCACCTAAAAAAAAAAAAAAATTTAAAGTCTCCATCCCCAGAAGAGATACCTGGTTTGCTTGTGAGACTTGAAATTATCAAAAGGTAGAGGTGGAGGAGCTCCTAGCCCAAAGAAGGGGGACCAGGGGACTGGCCACCTCTTCCCTTCACACAACATATACAACCTATGTAGTCAGAGCATCATGGGAACTGATGAAACAAATAAAATAAAAGGTGGGTGAAACAGTGCCTTTATAGCTGCTATGGCTATGGGATGATGAAGAGAATGATAACAGTCCACAGAAGATGTTCCAAATAGCAGCATAGCCGCACCCCCTTTCTTTGATGGGTTCCATAGGATGCACAAAGGACAGTCCTGCTCAGGAAATGGAACACTTGTAGTGTTGTACCCTAGGACACCGGAAGTTCTGGGAGCCCACATGCCACCTGGAGCTGCAGGCTTTAGCACTGGGCTTTAGCTGCAGTCCAGAAGCAGCCATAAGGCACTGGTACTTGAGCTCTATGCCACCATGGAGCAGCAGAGAGGGCCCCTAGTTATGCTGAACAACCCACAGTGTCTGCCAGTGACAGGAAAACCAGGATGGCTAACATCGCTCTCATGTTGCCAGAGCTGAGCCAGGTCCTGTGGCTCAGGCAGCAGGAGCTCCAGGTTGTCCAAGCACCTGGGAAGGAGCTTTCTGGGCATGTGCTCCTCTCCAGTGGTCCTTAGACAGCAGGCCTTCTCCAGAAGTCCTTCATCCATTTCAGGAGAGCCCACTTAATACTAGGGGTAGACATACTGATGGGTGTTCAGCTCAGGACTATGCAGGAAGAATTCCACTTGTGAATTCATGTAGCAGAAATCACAGTCTGAGGACATCAATACCATACACCACTGACTCTCCTGCAGGGTACACATGTTGTGTATGTGAAACAGTATCAACTGCCTGGGGACTATGAGGAAATGGGACAAACCATCTTGAAATTGGAAGAGTCAGGGGTGATATGCAGACACATAACCCCTTCAACTCCCTGATATTGCCTGCATAGGACCCAAATGGGTCTGAAGAAGAGAAAGAGACACCTCTGGCTGACATCTGGCACATCAATGGGTCCAGCAATGGCACAGCTCTGCAATAGGCAGCAGTCACTGTCCAGCCCAGGACAGAAATCCTCTGATTTGAAGCCATAACAGGTTGATTTATCCCATGGCAGAGTTGCAGGCAGTATGGTTACTGGTAATATGTGGCTACTTACATGTGCGCTACTGGCTGCAGGCCTCTGGTGTGATTGAAAGGTACCATGAGTTCCTGAAGACCAAACTGCCTATTTGGCTCTGAAGTCCACCAGGGGGGTGCAAATCTTACCCCAGACAATTCAACTGCACAATGACCAGATCCAACATGTAGGTGACAGCCTGTTGGATCACCTCTTAAAAGCATGTCAGTTTGTCTGAATATTCAATTCACAAAGCAAACTCATAAGGTGATGAAAAGGGCCCTGATCCTCCTATATTGGAAGTTATAGAGTAGGAGTCTGCTATCAGTGGACTTGAGATTGGCCCACAAACCTCTGGTGGGAAATTGTATATTCCTCTTGGAACCCTGGGAGGAAGGACTAAAATGTACCATAGAAGTACAGCCATGGATTTCAACACAGCCCCTAAGGGCCTCAGTGCCCTTTTCACCAAATATTCGAGTCACCATTCTGAAAGAAAGTGACCTAGTGGCTGTTTGGTCCATCTCTAGGATTGGTGGACCTAGGCCCAACTCCTTTATACCTAGTAGGAATGGGAACCCAGATTTGATAGTCTAAGCCAGGAGGCAAGATAGATTCTGGCCGCAATCCTATTACAAGATGAACATGCATCCTTCACCCTCCAAGAGGGGTGGTATCTCCATGTAATAGAAGTGACTGGAAGACTCCACAAAGCCACAAAAGGATGCTATGAACCTCAGCTGCTGAGCAGCTCATGGGGTGGCTAGGAGCTGTCCAGAACTGTATAGCCACTGGCCCCCAAAGCCCAGAACTGCTAATGCTGATTCATAATTTCCATCCAAATTGAGTGAAATAATCCTCACCCTACTGGCAACAGAATTCTTCCTAACCAGATATGGGTGCATGCCTGTAATTACAACTAGTGAAGAGACTGAGATGGGAGAAACAAGTCTAGGAGTTCAAGGCCAGTTTTAGCAATATAATGAGACACCATCTAAAAAAAAATACCCTTTTTCCCCTGATATCCAATCACTTTTATGACCCAAATTCAGACAACGGTTTTAGTGATGTGAAATACTTTCATACAAAGCATTTTAGCAAGTTCTACTTGATATTCTAGCTCACAAATCACCTTACTTTGCAACAAGTGACTATTTACTATCTTGACCAGAGCTGTCATTTCAAGTAAAACATTATTTCCTAAATGGGTACAGTTCACAAAAATCTTGTTGCTGAATTTTTTGGCTAGAACAGCTAATGGAAAACAAATAATTTTGCTTATTTTCCAAACTTCATTGAGTGGAGCCTGGGATGTAAACTTCATTTGAAAAAAAAAATGTGAGAACTCACTCACATTTAAATTCCAGCTTTGTCTCTTGAATTTGTTTGTCCTATCAGTTAGGTGATTCGTGTCTCACTAGGTGTGGGCTACTGTGGTTACCTTCCCACATACTATGTCCCACACCTGAGCCTACTGTAAACTCTATCTTCCATCTCTTTCAAAATGTTTGACTTCAATGAATTTTTTTCTCTCTTATAGAGTTCATTCTTTGAATATAAATTTGCTGTTTTAATTACTGACTTTGCCATTATCTTATAATAATGTACAATTTGAAATTGCAAGATAAAAGATAACCAACACCTTTTCACTGTACTGTATTTTCTTACACCCTAGAAAGAGAAGTTGTAGAAGTGTGGCAACTCATTCTAGACCTAGGGCAAAAGTAGCATGGCTGCAAGGATGCTGGAGTGGCTGATTGTGTCTACTTGAGTTGTTTAGAAGCTTTACTAAACTGGCTCAGCAATTCTACGTGCTAGAGTGTAGAAGACACACCTTAGGGTGGCTCACTGTATAGATGGCATAAAGAAAAGTGAGGGAGGACCATTCTGCTTCTCTTCTTCAGAGGAGCACCCGTCTTTGTTTTCACTTTGAAGTCATCTCCTGGCTTCCACCATAGATTCATTAGCTCTCCATGGCAGACCCACAGGCTTTCTGCTGTGCACTTACAAAGGACACTGCGCTGAACTCTAGACCTTCAGTCTGCACTGTTCACACTTTCTGCATACTCCCTCATCCGACTCTGTAGGTGGCCATCATAAGCCAATCTTGTAAGTTCATATACCTTTGTATAACTTGATATCTGTTTCTCCAGTAAAACTGATTTATACAGGTGCCAAAGAAGTGAAGTGTTAGTTAATGTCTCAAATTAAATGTTTCAATGTTTCATGTAAGATGACCACAAACTTTCGATACATGTCATATGTACCCCAAGATTTTTTTTTATTCTCACTTCATGTATCCTCCCTGAGTGAATTCACCCACCCAACCACCATTCAGGAGATGCTCTGGTGGAATATTAGGGCAGCTCCAACCACTCTTTGAGCCATGCATTATCAGGTTTCAAAAGCTTCCTCTTCCATTGTATGTCAATAACAAAGACTCAGTAAGAAAAAAATTAAAAACAAAGTGAAAAGAGCATATCCAAGTTGTGTGTACTTTTCTTAAATTTTTAAGAGTTCATATCCAGTATCCTTCCTTGACTTTTACTTTCAAGTCCTGATAGCCTGCTCAGCCTCCCCAGGTATTTGGCAAAATCACTCTGGCCTCCTGTGCTCATCTTATGTAACAGTAATAGATTGCCAATCTCTTCTGTTCAGTCTGAAGCTAGGATTATCATCTCTTTTAAAAAATCTGTCCATGCCATTATTCTAATATACAACATTTTGGGATCATTGTAATTCACCCTTGTGAAACTCCCTTGAACAGTGTTTCTACTGTCCTTGAACTATACCAAGTGTACATCAAACTTTAATGGCCAACTATGATTAAACAATAAAATCTTTCAATAAATCAAAAGTATTTATTTATGTTAGGCACTATGCACCATGCACTGTACAAGAAGAAAAATAAGACAAAATACATGTACTCTTCATGACAGGGGACATATAAAAATAATTGCAATATACTTTGATAAATGATTAAATTAAGCTAGGTACTGAGAAGGAGTCCTAGCCCTTCACTTAAAATTAAGTGAAGACTTCTGTGGGTTTGAATCTTTTGAGAGATTGACTGAGCTCCAGGAAAATAATTGGCAGAACAGTGTCATTCACAGAGAGGCTGGCTTTGTGATGGAATAAGGCTGCTTCTTTTGAAACTGGAGAAAAAGAGCCAAGATATGTACAGCTATAACAGGAAAGACTGAATAAGCAGGAAGTGGAATAACTCACAGGGAGGGATAGGATTGGAGATTGGAGTCAAGGAAGGACACTGGAGGGCTGCGACAATTTGTGACAGACACCAGCGGACATAAAGAACCTATAGTGCTAGCGCTGGGAGAAATACATGTGCAGACTACAGCCTGCAAGGATTAGGGTTTGTTGTTATAGCACTGTTCAGTTGCCCCAGGTGATAGTGTAAAATATTGTGGGAATGGTCTGAAGTCAGGTTGTGCTTTAGGAAAAAAGTCAAGACTATTAGAGAGGATCTTTCTTTCTTTCTTTCTTTCTTTTTTTTTTTTTTTTTTGACAGGGTCTCACTACGCAGCCCACATTCATAGTGATCCTCCTGCTTCCTGCCTCCCTATGGCTGGGATTATAGGCACACGCCACCACGCCTGGACTTCATCCCCGGCTCAGCGCACCTGAAGGCAGGGCCGGCATGGCATGCTGAACCAGCAATTGAACCCCAGTATCTGCGCTTAGAGAGGAAATAACTTGAATCATCAACCACACAATCCAGTCTGACTGGGGAAGTGAGGTCAGAGCGGGTGATGAAGGTTAGCTTCAGCATCTACCGTTAGGGACTGAGCTCCAGGAAAATAGGCAGTTTAATCAAGAGCCAGGAGCAAAGCATCCATGACCGCAGTACTGAGGCACGAGGATCAGGTCACTCGCCCTAGAATTGTTGAAGGTCATCCAACATGCCCTGAGATCAATCCTAATTGAATTTGGCTTTGCATTAGAATTACACTAGAGCTTCTAAATCAAACAAGTAAGTAATAACAATACCATGCAAACTCCAGTGGCATTGATTTGGGATAAGCCCCAGATCATCAAGTCTATTATATATCCTGTGTGCTTAGCCAATATTTTGGAGGCTCACCCTTCAATTAAACAAATCAAGCAGCAAGTTGGAAGAATTACAGTCCTTACAGAGAAGAGAGATAGCTGCATTCTGTACACAGTGCGATCTCATTTTTGCTGATAGCTTCACTCTTTTTATGTGCTAACTAGGTGATAATTAATACCCAAACTGTCTTTATTTCTCCTCTTACTTCTGCCAGTCATGATAAGACAGGAATTTTAATTAACTGGGAAATGGCTCTCAAAGCAGCCAAAAAAGCAAAATGAATGGGAATGAAAAGTTTGTGAAGCCAAAATTTGGTTCTTCGTACTTGGAAGAGTGGTGGTAAAGTGCATACACTGCTGTGTGCCACACTTCAGTCTAAAATTTCTATTCACTTCTCACAGCAGCTCTATGAAACAGGTTATTAAATTATTCTGACTTTACAGATGAGAAATCATAGCACAAAGATGACAGGAACTTGCCCAAATTGTGTGCAGGTTATCAGATTCCAAAGTGTGTGCATATATTATATAATACTATATAGTGGGGCTGGGGAGATGGCTCAGTGGAATAAGCGCTTCCCTGGCAGGCACAAGGGCCTGAGTTCAATCCCCGGTTCCGCAAAAAAAAAAAAAAGAAAATACTATATAGTTATATGCTATATATTGTATTACTATCAATAATATATTCTTTATTATTGTATATTATGTTATTATACTATAACATATATATTATGCTATATAATATACTACTGTGTATTCAATAAGTTAGTAAATTCATTAATTAAAAGAAAGGATGGTGAAACTGGTGGAGCTCATTGAAGAACACTTACTAAACCTAAAAGAAAAATAGTATCAATATATTAAAGAAAGGAACAATGGGAGAACATTATAGTTATTGTTCAGAGCAATCTAAAAATGTATTTCTGAATGGATCTGGAGTACAACTTTTTCATGTCCATACTGCTGACTCACCATGTGGCATCACTGCTGCTCTAAAAATATCTGCTTACATGGATGAATTACATATAACCTCTCTCCACCCTCCAGCTGTACAGCTTTCCTCAATAATAAAATTTCCTTCTTGCTCCTCCATTTGTATTCATTGCCCCACCAAGTAACAGAACCTTGATTCAATCAGGATTTTATTAAACCCTCATCTTGTAGTTAATTCTATCCTTTTCAGAATGTCATAATCTACTTTCTCCATGTGAGCTGTCTCTAGTCAGTTCATTAATGTCTAGGTGTTTGTGTGTGCTTTGTTTCCTACCATGTTAATTAAATTACTTGTTGTATAAATTATTACAGTGTCCCAGAAGATGGAGATCAGACAAATGTCAGGACACTGATTAATATTTCCTCAGTACTTGTGGAAAGGAAAGCATTGCTATTTTGTCTTTGCCTTCCCCCAAGAATGGCAGATATTAGTCTAATTGCAAGGTACCCTGACACGACCCTAGACCGGTGGTTATCAACTTTGTCAGTATATCAGAATTACCCAGAGCTTTAAAAAGTCCTTGGCTTGGGCATAAAATTTTCAAGCAATTTCTTTTGAGTAATTTGGATTAGAAATCTATTTATGAAGGGCTAGCAAATCTGTAGGGAACGTAATAGGTGAGACTGGTGTATTTCCTAGTTATCTGTATATTTGAGGTTGTTCTTTTTATTTTATCTAAAGCAAAAATATCTTGGCCCACAACCCTCTCTCTAGCTGACAGACTTAAAAATAGGAGTAATGTCAGTATTTTATTTGTAGGATGTTTCCTAGGGTAACTGCTGACAAAATGTCTCAGCTTTTGTCACTTGGGTCATTGAGCTGTCATGTGAACTGGTAATTATTTAGGATTACCTGTGTACAGTAGAAGCAGAAGTTTAAAAGTCATAGAAGCCATTTGCAAATAGACAGAGTGTGCTGATGGCTCTTACAGTGATGCAAAATTATATACGTGGGATTTTTTTCATTGCTCTTACCCATTTTTTCTGAATGACTAATTCAACAGATTTTGAAGCACAATAGTTGAGTGGCTTTCTCTAAGCTAACGGCTAAAATCCATGCACAGTACACATCTTTTTCCTGTATTCCTTATAACCCACCTCAGAAAGAACAGGGGATATAACCCAGGAAAAGCACTGGACACTCAGGAGTGTGCTCACTGTCCTTGAACAAAATGTCATTTCTTCCACACTCAACCCTTTGCCCTTAGGTCCCCCATCTTCTCAGGTACAGAATGAAGGTAATCATGGTACCTACCCAGTAGACTAGTGTGGACATTCGGTTCATTTATACATCTGAAGTTCCTGCAATAGATTTGGTCACATGATACTCACCAATAAATGTTTGCCAACATACCAAGTGTTTTTCAAGGACCCACAGCTGATGTAATCAACGTCAACAGTTGAGCTGCCTCTGCTTAGAGAAAAGATTTAAGAAAGGTGGGAGAATTGGACCTGGGGGACACTAGAAGCAGAAGACTCCAGGACCCCAACAGTGAGCCTCAGCTCTCCTTCTGTTATAGAAGGCATCAGAGGGACATCTTCTTTTCTAGTATTCCCAAGCCACTGTATACAATTCATTTTCTTTATTCTTCAGTACTGTAAGCTTTGTAGACAAAGGGATAAAATATATATTATTTATCATTATGCATCCAGTAATTGTCCTAGGGTCTGACACATAGAAAATGAGCAACAAAATGTTAACTAATTCAGAAGCCCTGGCAGGGTTAATTTTTTTTATCAGCTATTAACACATTCACCTAAATCAGACTATCCAATTTAGTCCTGGTACTTGGTGGTTTTCAGATCTGTAGAGAGAATGAATAAATTTCAAGGAGGAAGGAAGAGTTAGAGACAAGAATAGGCCTGGGGGACACACAGTGCCTCAATCCACAGGGAAAACAGCTTTGCAGAGAAGCTAAAGGGCAGCATGCAATTAAAGACCATCAGGAAGCAGCCAAAGTGGAAGGGATCCAGCTAGGGAGCTGGAAATGCACAGAAGAGAGATGAAACAAAAGCAAGGGTAGCACAATGCAGACAAACTCCAGAGTAGCTAGTTGTGGAGAAGCTTTAAGTTATGATGGTGGAAAATAAAAGTAAAATAAAGCATCAAGTCCAGACATTTTGTTACCTGGGATTTACAGTTCCATGCACATGTAGAGACAAGAATTTGCACTGTGGTTCTCAAAGCATGGTCCTCTGTCCAGCGACATCAGCCTCACAGGGATTCCTTCCAGATGCTCTTATCCTAGGGCCCTATATTAGTTCATTCTCATCACTGTAATGAAATGCTAGAAGCAGGCTCACTTTATAAAGTGTTATTTAGCTCTCAGTATAAGATACTGAAAGAGCAAACACTTCACAGGCACTCCTGAAGGCCCCTCTCGGCTGTGGCATCTCTTGGTAAGCTGCACTGATGGAGCTTGTGCTGAACAAGCAACCACACAACAAAACAGGAAGTGACATGCACTGGAGAAGCTGAGATCAGGCATTTTCAACAACCTTGTTGTGAGAACCAGCAGTCTCATGAGAAATACACAGTATCATCTGAGAGCACCCTCACTGGCCAGAGGCTATCCCACGAGGACACACCTCTTGCATGTGTGCACCTGTGTACATGAAGAGGGGCTGAGGATCGAACCCAGGAACTCACAGCAGATGGTAGGCAGAACTCTGCCATGGAGCTGCCTTTCCACCACTCAAGCTCCACTTCTTAATGACCCATGCTCTCTCCTAACATTGCTCTCTGGGGACCAATATGTGAAACTGGGCAGCAAGCAAAGTGCCAACCATAGTAGGCCCCTTCTCACAGCTAGTGAATGAGGAATTCTTTTGAAGTAGGGCTGAGCAAGCCCTACAGGGATTCTGAATCAAATCAAGGTTTGAATATCACAGATTTAAAGTTGTACCAAGAACCCTGAAAAAAAAAATGAACCTTGGATTCTAGAGCATGAGATACAATGAGAAAAGTTACTTTTTAAATTTTTATAGCTGCAGAAGGTAGGCAAGGAAGATACCTACCATAAATTCTTGTTTCTGTGATGTGTGCAGAAACAGGAGCACAGCTCCATAATGGAGCTGCCCAATACCTTGTATCGGGGAGGAAATAGCAGGGTACATATCTCTCACATCAGTGTCAAGATAGCTTTTCTTACTGATTTCCTCTGATCAATCCAAAAAGTCTTCCCGGTATAATATTTTTCTTTTGAGTGTGATCAAATCCTACAAACATAGTATCAGTCAAATTATTAGTTTTTCACATAAAAAGCTTTTATTTGGATTTGACTTCATGATCATAGCAGTCACTAACACTTAGAGCATACATTTATTCACATTAATTGAGCCATTGTATTTACAATACAGGACCAGATGCAGAGAAATTTGAAAGCATTGGACAAAAGTGATTAACAAAAATTTGGCAAGTAAGATGAAGCTATGAAGCAAATTTTATAATATAATATCTCATATTTTCTAGATGTTATTGTCAACCTTTGAAGGAGATAGACCTATATTCACTCCTCTTCTGAAACTTCAGTCTCCATCAGGCTGCTCCAGGAAATTCATGCAGAGCAGGAGCTGATGGTTAACCCTGAGGAAATAAACATCTGAGGAAGCCAAACACTGTCTTGAAAACTGGTAAAGAAGCAAAGTTTGCAATAGTGCTACAAGCAAGCAACTTCCCAAGGGCTCCAAAACCTCCCCATAGAACACTGCTTTGACGTGGGGATATGTTGTATAAACGCACACAACACAAATAAACCAAATTGCAAAGGGCACTTCCATACCCAGAATTTCTATTCAAATTAAATGATTATTCACTGAACCTCTGCTACTGACTTAACTGACTTGCTGATTTACTTATGGTAGAATAGGTCATTTATTTTAACATATGTCAGTTTAATATAATTTAAAGCAGTTGTTCTCAACCTCTGCTACACATTTCAATCAACTGGGGCACTTTTAACAATCCCGTGCTGAGGCTGTGCTGCACCCTAAGCTAATTAAATCAGTTTCTAGTGGCAGTCCCTGGGCATTATTAGTATTTTATAAACTCCCTAGGTGATTTGGTTGGATAAGGGGGAAAAAAACATTCTTCCACCTACTACTTATTTTAGATTCCCTAGCTGGTATCTTGCAGAATTAGGCCAACAAAAGACAGATTAAGGAGAGAACAGCATATTTATTAGTATATGCATCCTGTAATTTTGTGATTATGCATATGCATGGGAGAGTTCAGATGAGAATCTTAAAGGGATAGTTAAAATTTGAGGTCTGTATACTTACTTTATTAAGGGAAAAAGAGGAAGAGGAGAAAGAATACTTACAGAAAAGTAAACGATATTTCAGAAAGATAAATGGATTCTTAGGAAAATATATGGGACACAACGTGACTGGTTTCTGACAATATCTACTTAGGAGACAGGGGGACACAGTTGGAAACAGGAAGACTTGAAAAAGTGTCCTTGAGTCCCTTCTGTTGTTATATCAGAAAGAGGCATGGAGAGGGCCTGCAGGAGGCATTGGCAAGTCTCTACACCTTTGTTTTTGTTTTTGTAAAAAATACAAAATAGTAATGTAAAGAAAAAAAAAACATCATTAGAAACACTACAAGATTTCACTAAACAAAGTAACGGAATTCAACTTTAGTTGCTGTATTACATGAGGCTGTCTCAAAGTAGTTGCTCACGTTACCAGATGTAAATGTGTACAATTTGTTTAAAAACATTTAACAAAGAAGTTATAAGAAATTCAAAAGAAGAAAAAATGAGTTAAAAAACTTTAAACATTAACCACTCCTTTCAAAAGACTAGCAGAAATCAAAAACACAATTATTCAAACTATTCCACATATGTACCCAAATATACCTTTCTCCCTTCTTTCATTTGTCCTTTCCCTCATCCAGGTTTTTCCTTCCCATTGAATGATCTCCTTTCTTTTCACAGTATTTGTTGTGCCCTTCAGACTTCCATTACTCTTTCAGGTGTTTTGTTTATGAACTCTTTACTCCCAAGATAATAGTCTCTGGCAGAATCCATTTATCTATAAAAGCCTCAATTTTATTTTTTATAGCTGGATAATACTTCATTGTGTAAAAATATGATGTCTTTTCTTATCCATTCCTCAGTTAATGGTCATTTGGGTTATTTCCAAGATTTAGCTATGACAAATTGGGCTGCTATAATTATGGATAAACTTATACCACTGTGGTATGGTAATTTCAGTTCTTTAAAAAAAAAACCACACCTACAAGGGGAAGAGCTGGTCTAAATGGGATCTCTAATCCTAGCCTCTTGAGGAATTTCCATACTGATTTCTGTAATGGTTGTACCAGCCTGCACTACCATCAACAATGCAGAAGGGTTCCTTCTTCCCCACAGCCTCTCCAGCATTTGTTATTGGTAACTTCTTTGTGACAGCTCTTCTTTCTGGCTTAAAATGGTACTTCAGCATTTTAATTTACATCTCTTGATGTTGAACATTTTTTCATATGTTTATTTGCCATTTTTATCCCTTCATTTGTGAAGTGTATATTCATCTCAGATGCTCATTTTTGGATTGGGTCTTTGAATTCTGGTAGCCTGATTTTTTGTTTTAATTCTTTATATGTTCTAGATAGGAGTCCTTTGTCTGACAGACAGTCTTCTATAATTGATTGCCACTTTGTGGGTTTTCTTTTTACTCTGTTAGTGATTTCTTTTGATGTGCAGAAGATTTTCAAAATGACAAGATCCCACATTGCAACCGTTGATTCTTTGAAGTATTTCTCGTGCAGTTTGATTTTTTGTTTATGAACTCTTTACCTACCCTTACATCCTTAGGTTTTTACCTACTTTCTAGGTAAAATTTACTGCTTCCAGAAAATTTACTGCTTCACTTTTAATATTTAAATCTTTGATCTATTTTAACTGCAGTTTTGTGCAAGGTGATAGTCATGGGTCTATTTTAAGCATTTTCCATGTGGAAAGCCAGTTTTTCCAGCACCATTTATTAAAGAGGCTATCTTTCTTCCAATGAATATGTTTAACCCTTTTCACAAAGATACGATGGATGAGTGTGCTTCTACTTGTGTCTGCATCATCTAATCTGTTCCACTGATCATCAGGTGTTTTTTTCCCAGTACCATGCTGATTTTATCACAGTAGCTCTAGTACATTTTCAAGTCAGGGACTGTGATGCCTCCTGCCTTTCCTCTGTTTCTCAGGATTGCTTTCATTATTCTAGGTCTCTTCTGGTTCCAGATGAATTTTAGGAATGTATGTTTTTCTACATCTGTATAGTATATTGATTGGGATTGCTTTGAATTTGTATAACAACTTTGGAAGTATGGCCATTTTCAGAATGTTGGTTCTTCCTTCTGTGCCGTGACACACATTGGTGTCCCAAATTTTCTGACCAAGGAGATTATGGGACCACAAAGAGAGTGATAGACAATGTAGAGTCTGCTTAAGGAAAATCACCTAGCAAGAAAAAAAGTCTCTCAGGCTTTCACAGGGAGAAAATTGGTCAAGCAATGGCCATGACTCATCCAGATGGCTGACACTGACAAAAAATCTACAAGGTGCTGTACATGGTTTCAGGGTAAATCCTGAGGGGATCTGACTAACCTTATCAGATACAAAAGTTACATTTTTAGTTATATAGGTCCTTATCTTTGTCTTCACCATCTAGCAGAAAAGTATGAACACGAAGTATAAAAAGTAAAGCCATATTAATATGCTGAGCTATAAAAGGCTCAAGTCAACAACTTCTAATAATTATTAGCTCTTCTGATAACCCACTACTATTATGGACTATTGGACTACATGGGGTTATTTTTCTGAATTAAAGTACCTACAATATTTGAACCAGCATTAAGTATGAAAAGGTCCTTTAAAGACTTCTCCAAATACAGCTTTTCTAACAGCAATGGAACACCCATCTCTGACAAAAAAAAAACAAAAAAGGGGAATATAAGTAAAGCACCATTTTGTAGTGAAAAAATACATATATATGTACATATGAAATAGTTATGATAGATATACAGCTACTTTCTCTTAATGAGAAGAAAGGCTTGTACTAATATTGTTTAGAACATATCATGTCTGCATCTTGTCCTCTGAATAACTACTATGAAGACAATAATATGCAATATATTAATTATTGTAACTGTCCTACTAACTTGTTTTTAATGTTTCATTGCTATTTTATTTTCTCTTTAAAACAAACAAATAAATAATAATAATAATAATAATAATAATAATAATAATAATAATAATAAAGAATGTTCGTTCTTCCTATCCAGGAGCAAGGATTATCTTTCCATTTTCTTTCTTTTTTTCTAGTCTTTTTGAGACAGGGTCTTACTATGCAGTTCAGGCTGGCCTTAAGCTCACTTTGTAGCTCAGGCTGGTCTTGAACTCACAACAATACTCCTGCCTCAGCCTCCCAAGTGCTGGGATTACAGGCCTGCGCCACCATGCCAGGCTTTATCTTTCCATTTTCTATAATTCTCTTCAATATCTTTTTTTTTCAGTGTGCTATAGTATTATCTGCATAAATCTTTTACTTTCCTGTGAGACAGATTCCTAAGTATTTCATTTTGGGGAGTGTTATTGTGAAAGGTGTGGTTTCCATAATTTCTCTCTTGGTACATTTGTTGTTTGCTATTGATCTTTGAGTGTTGGCTTTGTATCTACACCTCTTGCAGGGCTTGAAAGATTATTTTGAATAAGGTTTCAAAGTAATATGAAGTTTTTTACAATTAAAGTGTTGGGTAAAACTCATTCATACACACCATATTAATATTTAACAGACTGACTTACCATCATTATTCAGGAAGGTATCCATAAGAACACATTTAAATTCCAGCTCTAGGATTAAATCACTGACATAAAAAGAACGAAACTTTAGATAGGCAGTATTGCCTACTTTGGAAGACATTGCCAGAATTTTCCAGATAAGGCTAAACACAAAATTTCAATGCAGAAAGCCTTAGACTGCTTCATGACTCATGATGGACATAGTTTTACTACCACTGCTGACAGCTGCTTGGGGAACTAGAATGTACAGCTAGGCAGGCAACCTGGACACAACCTGAGGTTTGCTATCATAAGCTTCTCTAACTCATTATTTGGGAATAAAAGGTAATACCTGTTTCTCATCCATCACAAGGGTCATGGCTGACATGCTCATAAAAACATAGAAAAGCATAGTATATTTATTTAACCTAAGTTTTATATGATACTGGAAACTTCATTTGAAGAATAGTGAATAATAGTAGAGAAGAATGATTCAACAAAAAAGATCTGATGTATTCATCATTAATGGAGCAAAATTAGTGCTATGACCTACATAAATGTCCCCCAACAAGACCTATGTGTTGAAGAGTTGTCCTAGGAATGGTATTGTTGGGAGATGATAGAACCCTTAGGATATAAGAAGTCCTTAGGAACTAAGCAACAACCACAAAAATGTAGAAGCTAAGGAGCAAATGGAGGAGAGGTAACTGATATTTAAAACCAGAGGTGGTATATATGAACAGAAGGGAAAACCAAGAAGCAATGTGATTTGGAACATGAAAGTCTAGAAAGATTAAGAAATTGGCAGCACCAGCTACAGCTAAAAGAAGGGTAAAGGCAAAGCTGAAAATAGAAAGATTGATTAAAACTAGTACTTTCTAGAGAAGGTAGACTAGAGGTGCTGTGGGCTGGAAGCACACAGTACGGCCAACATTCTCGAGGATGAGATAAAAGTCTACTGAATGGTATGATGTCCTCCCACGTCCTGCACTCTGTAGGTCTCTCAGACCAGGCAGGAGGACACTGGGATATAACTGGGAGAGTGGGATTCATATCAACTCAAGGGAGAAGAACTGAAGGTTCCCAAAGAAACCAGCCAGCCAGATGACCCTACAGTGCAGTCCAACAGGCAACAAGCCCCAGCTTAATACATACAATGAAAGACAAACCACTGGATAATATCACCCTGTCATATGACAATCAAAGAGTACTAGATATCTAAGGTTGAAAGTAAGTAAGTGGGGAAGTAAAGGTAATCAGAGCAAATAGGAATAGTCCATGGAGAAATAGTTTAAAATGAAAACCTATTAAAATACCCTCAGTGACATAAAAGATCATATCAATAAAATAAGAACAGAAAGAATCATTCAGACAACTACAAAAGTAAAACAAAACAAAAGCATTTAAAAGGTTAAGGAGTGATAGTGATATAGTAATGGTATCAGGACCTCCAAAAATGATTTAGGGGAAATATTATAACTCCCAACCTAATAGATGTCCAATATTCCAACTATATATTCCCCAAAATTGAAGAATGAATTCTAAGGAACAACAGAGGTTAAGAGTAGAAAATATTTATTGAGGTGGAAAGACACAGCTCCTGAGAGGCAGGAGGGGACCCAAAAGTAGGTACCTGGGTCTTCTGCCTGTACACTCTAATAGCCACTCTCCTTCTGGTCAAGCTCACCTCAGACCAACACCTCATTGTCCAGGTGCCACATGCTGTGCTAGACTTCACTCAGTGCCAAGGACTCTTGTGATAAAACCACTCAGTCCTGCCACATACCTGCCCACAGAGTTGGGCCCGACAGACCATGACAACCTGGCACTGTCTGGTAAACTGTTCTTGAGTCAATCAGACTTAAAAAAATTGACGCATGCTGGATAAACCCTGCTTATGGATGGAAGTAGTTCTGCTAGGGTAGGCTAGCTGTGCTGTGGTCATTTTAGACAGCTATTTTGGGCAAAGCTCTCTTGCTATTGCTTCCTGCTTCTGTTCAGAAACCTACCAGAAACAATCCAGTCAAGAGGCCTAATCCCACTCCAGGAATCCAATTGACTGAAACATCACTCTCAATCAGAAAAACAAAACACTGTCTGGCACTCCCAGATGATTCATCTTAATCAGAGCCAGATCTGCTCCTAGTGTATGCTCTGCAAGCTTAGGCTGCAGTGCTGGGCACCTGTACTCCTGCAGCCAGCTCATGTTTTGGTACCCATACCATGGACCCCATATCCCATTCTTTACCCATACTGAAAAATTTCTAGGGTCCTACTAAAAAATCCATCCCTAAATATGACCTTCCTTTCACATATAGTACACAGGCCACAGGTACAGAACCCTTTAGAAACAGTTAGTAACTAGTTAAAAGACCAAGTATATCTGTAGACATTCCTATGCACACATACAACCCAGGTACATATTAACTACTTCTACAAGTTTCAGAAATCCAGCCTTAGATCCACTGAAAAATTTACCTGGAAAGCTCCTCCAAGGCTCACTCTGGAGAGCCAATGATCTCAAAACCTTGCTCTGGTCACTCAACACTGACTAGTCCACGCACAGTTGAAGCCTGAGGACACTGTTCACAGGATTGCTCCATATTTACTCTCCTTGATTATTGTCTTTTCGGGCTGCTTACCCCAGTTCTTGCTTCCTTACCCCCTGCTAGCTATGGTTTTTAATTGACCTGGATTCTGCTTACCAAACATCTTACTTCCCTACCCTGCTATCTGTGTTTTCTGTCTTAAACTCTATGGATGGTTGCTCCAAGAAAATAGAATAATAAATCGAACACTTGACCAAAGCTTGATGAGCATCCACGGCACAACAGACACTCTCCTAAATCAGATTAACTTCCTCACTACCTCTCCAGAGTAATGTTACAAAATTTAGACATGCCTAAATTATGTCTCTTCCAAAAAAACAACTTAGGGAAAAACTCAGTAATAAAATAATCTTAGGGACCTTGGCTAGAGCTTATCCTGGGACCATGACAACCCTAATGTTATCACTTCTAGTTGGACCTTGTCAGAAGATCTCATGTAAAATGCCCAGCAAAGATTTGCCAGGGAAACTAAAAAAATGAGACAATGTAGCAGAAACACCACCCTCCAGCCAGTATACTTTAGTTTCTTAGTTGCCCAGAAAGTAGTTCCTGTTTCAGTTTTGGGTGCTCCTGTCTTTTATAAATGGCTGGTCGCTGTGATGCATAGCTGGTCACTACAATGCACATCGTATAAACCAGGCCTCAGTTTCTGCTTGCCATTACAGAAGAAAGTAGGAGCCAGAGGAGGACGAGAGGGAATTTCATGCAACATTCATTCAACTAGTTTGTCGTCTACCTTCTATTATATGGGTCAGTGTTCTTCCATCTGGAGGCTGTAGTGTGAGGCACTATCTTGGAAGCAGAGAGCAGCCCCCTTCAGACAGTCAAACCCACTGATGCCTGGCTTCTCCTTTTCTTGGCTTCTAAAACTGCAAGAGATAAATTTTATCTTTATAAATTACTCAGTCTTGAACTACAAATGAAAGCAGCACAGAGAGTCCATCTCACAGAGAGTCAGAACAGCCATCATCAAAATTACACAACTAATGAATGCTGGTGAAAATGGGTCTGAGAAAGAGCTCTTAAACACTATTGGTCAGATTATAAATTAGCATAGCCATTATGGACAACAATATGAAGTTTCCTCAATCAACTAAAAATACAACTACCACTGTATGATCCAGATAACCACTCCTCTATATAAATGTAAAGGAGTCAAACTCACCATTCTTTACATCCCATAATACCTCAACAGATGAAGAGATAAAATAAGTGCACTGTACAGCATGTGCATAGTGGAATATCACTCTACCACAAAGAAGAATGAAGTCGTGTCATTTGTAGGAAAATGGTTGGATCTGGACCTCATGTTAAGCAAAATAAACCAGACTCAGAAAAACAAGTATTGTATGTTTTCTCTCATGTGTGGAATATAGAGGGAAAGGGGCCAAGATAACAGAAAAGTAGAAGAAAGACTTTGGGGAAAGAGAAAAGGAGAATGGGCACTAATTAAAAATTATCCTGTCTCAGGTATTCATTGTATCAGCATAAAATGAATTAAGTCAGGTAAACTGACTTTTATTTTGCAAGTGAAAGAAAAGAAGTAATAGCAAGATGATACACAAATCATACGTGACTTAAGAGATTGTAATTTTATTGCCCATGTCACTCTATTCTTCTCTGCTTGTTCATGGTTTCACTCAGGCAGTTTAGAAAAAAAACAAAGGAAAACAATCTTTTTCCCTGATGACTGTAGAAGAAACAGATGAAGAAAAGGTAAAAACGATCCTTGGCTATATGGACAACTGAGCGGGTGCTAAGTATAGGAAGCTCAGAAAAAAGAGCGCTGGAGATTTTACTTTTGCTTTTGACAAGAGTTGGCTATAGATAAAGGGCAGGTCCCCAAAGAAAGCTCATTATTTTCATAATTTCATACAATCAACATGACTTTTACAGATTGCAGCACAGATTCTTTAACTAAAAGATGCCATAAAGCTTACCAGTCTTTGATTTTAACATTATTTTTTAAAACTTTAAAGTCTCTTTTCTTCTTTCAGAGTGAGTGGTCCCTATGTGACAATTGAATTCAATTTTTCTTTGTACCTACTGGCAGGAGGCCAATCAGGTAGATGACTATACCACTGCATGCAAATGTGACAATTGGGTGTTCAGCCTTTCAAAGCAATTCTAGAGGAGTTTTACTAAAAATTACCAAATTGAATTATTGGCCCAAGAAAGTGGCCAATATTTTGGTCTTTGGTCCATCCACTGGACATCTAAGGAGTACAATTACACTGACGGAATTTCTATAAAATTCCATTCCTGTCTCAGACATCTGTTTCTCTGTTCTTTGTAGCAATAGTTCAGGAAGGCATCTCGGAAGAAAATAAGAGAAGCTGGGCGTGGTGGGGCACATCCATAATCCCAGCCCTCTGGGAGGTGGAGGCAGGATGTCCACAAGTTCAAACTTGTGATTTACCCAGGTCAGGCAACTCAGCAAATTAGCAAGGCCCTGTCTCATGTTTTTTTTTTCTTAAAATTTTAAGGGTTAGGAACATAGATGAGTACGAAGCCTTGATCCTTTGATCCAGGTTGAGAGAGAGAACCGAGGGCAGGAGGGAGCTCACAAGATTATCATTAGACTGTACTTAGGATTTATCAGAATAGTCAGAAAAACTAAATATGATGCATTGCTGTCAGTAAGGAAAGATAAGCAATTTATGTGGCCCCAAAGTTCAGTAGTTTATTACTTTTTGGAAAAGAAGCTAAAGAACCCCTAGAAAAAACTAGGAACTTCGTGTTCTACATGTAAGTTAACTGGCAGAGGTATAACCTTGGAAAAAATCATTTACCCTTGCTCAGAAAGAAGAGCTCTAAAATAAGAATTATAATTATATTGATCCTGTTTGTAGAAAGGTTGTTAGGATTAACATCAAAATAATTATAAAATTACTCAGCAAATATTGCATTAGATCAGAATTCATAACCCCAGGCAATCTATCTTTGCATTAGAAACAAAATTATGACTGTTCATCATTGTGATAAAGAGTGGAACACAAATAAATTTCAAGACAAAGTTTTTGAAACAGGACCTTCCCACGTAGTCCAGGGTGGCCCTGCCTTGTCATGGAGTCCAGAGGGGCTCGCACCACAGTCCTCCTTCCTCAGCCTCCCAAATGCCGGAATTAGAGGTGTGTGCCAAGCTTGACCGGTTTAAAAATGCCCTTGATGATGTCATTAGAATTAGTCAATCTTATCGCTCCAGGAACTGCACATATCAAATACAGTATCAGTTCAGTATATCAGTTGTCACATGTCACAAACAGAAGTTTTGAAAAGATACTTGGTGATTTCCCTTTTAGAAACTCAGGTATAAAAATTCTGTGTCAGGCAGAATATGAGGAGAAAACAGAAACTAATTCAAGTGATTTAAGGAATGTCCTATAGCTCAGTGGACTAAGCACCTGTTCAGGCAAGTGCAGGGACGGATGTTCAATCGCTAGCACCACATGCTGCACCAACCCAGCATGCTAAACCAGACACTGAGACCAGGTAGAGTGGTGCATGTCTGCAATTCCAACTCTAGGGAGGCTGAAACAGGAGGATCACTGTGAGTCCAAGTTACACAGGGAGACCCTGTACCAAATACATTTTTTAAAAAACAATGTGTGCAGAGATTAAGAAAAAAACTTACAGAAGACGTTGAAGTCACTAGAAACTAACCATAGAAGAAATGGTTGTCATCATTATTGTAAAGGGGAAGGAAAAGAAATACATTCTAGGAGATGAGGCTCTGGAAGAGTCCGCAGGAGCAAGGGTGGTTGAGGAGCATGGGCCTGAGCAGCACCCTGCTCTAGCAGAAAGCAGAGCCCAGCCCTTGCTTTCCATCACTAATCTCACTCATCCTATGTGATTTTCAAGCCTCTGCAGATTCCTGTCTCTAGATGCTAATGTTGCTGCCTCTGCATCCCAATCATGATTCCAGTTTTCACAGCTGGTACAAAATAAAGTATATTTGAGGAAGAAATACAAATTCAAGGCAGTGGTACAATTGAGGTAATTTTGAGAAGGAAATAAATTAGTGCTAAATAACTACTTCCTGTTATCAGATCTAAGAAAAACAATCTTTATATCTAAAAATGCCAAAATCAAATTCTTAAGGTGTAGTTGCTACACCTGTCTGACTGTAAGTAACAGAAAACCCAATTCCAGTAACTGAAGAACCTGGATTTCATGCCAGAGGAGTTTGGAGGTGGTAATTTGCTGGCACCATCGGCAACTAAAAGACATTAAGGCTGGAACCTGCTATTGTCTGGGCTTTTCACTCATGCATTTTGCCTCAGGGTTGTAAGATAGCTGTTACCTTTCTAGCATTCTTCTTGAGAACAGAGCAAAGCAATGTCAGCTATATCTATCCCTTTTTGTCAGGAAAACAAATGCTTTTCCTAAAAGCTAACTTAGATTCCACATTTGATTCATTATCCACAACTGTAACACACACCTAACTAAAAAAGAAGGCTTAGAAGCAAATATATCAGGTAGTGTACCTGCTATTGATAAAAAGCTGGCTGCTAGCAGCAAGGAGGAAAGGGAGAAACACTCACTAAGCCACTGAAAGTATCTGGCAATGTTCGGTATCATACGCATCTTATAGTTTGTTACACTGGATACTCAAAAGAATCCCATTTGTACTGATTAGGTATTTGAGAAGAAAAAGCAAAAGCAATGTTTGATTACATTTTGACTTCCTCAGTGCATGAGTCAAAGAAGAAATGAGTTTGTCATCAGACAGTCATTAACCTACAAACTGTTACCAGTCCATTTGTCAAAGCAGCCAGGGTAACTGATCCAAATGAAAGCTGCTCACATCTCAACTCAAGGATTGGGGTCAGCCCTTTCTGGAATAACCTTTTTGTGTTCCTGAGTGATAGTGATTCTAGGGCTCGTATTCAATACTGATGTCTAAGGCTGACATGCTTGCTTCTTAAAATTAACACAACTCTACACTAACTTGACTTCATAATTAGCTATGCATCAATTCTGCTGATTGCCATGTCAAGGCAACAGCACTAGGACTTAGGAATCAAATCAGCAGAGGTCTTATAATTAGATAAGATATCCTTAGATGAACCACTTTGATCAGTTACAAAAGATAACATGCTTACAGCGAAAGATATTACACTCCAATTATTCTCTTATATCCAGCGATTGTTCCGCTTCTGTTAATGAATAGCTGCCAAGTAACGGCCATCTAGCAGAAAAAGTTACGTCACCGCCTCTGCAGACTGCTAGAGCAAGAACTCACCCGGCTGGCACACACCCAGCATGGCACATGACCTTGAATTTGGGGGACTTTTTTCACCTCTGTGTTAGTCTGCAGGACACAGCATCTATTATTCATGTGCGTCATGGAGCAAAGCTGCTCTTTCTGCCATACTACCTTGTTTTTTGTCATATTCCCTTTCTGGCCGCTTCTGTCCCAGAGCATTCTCCATGGAAGAATTTGTTACAAAATCAACTTGCAATGCAAACCTTGCCCTATGGGCCTTGCTTGACACTGGCTGACAACAAAGAAAGAAAATCATATTTTGATTTAGTATCTGAACGGTTCAGGTGCATAGAATGACTCAAGGGCACCTCAGACACTCAGACAGCAACATTTCAAAGGTAGCCTGATGCAAAATATGCAGTAATATTCAATTTAGTGTGTAAAACATATATTGTTTTTAAATCAGTGTTCTGTTATTAAAAAAAAATAGAACAAAAATATTCCATGATCATAGTGAACCACAGTAGAATGGAGGCTGCACTTTTGTGAGACTTAAAAAAAAAACTTTGGAATGGGGATCTATGAATATGGAGACTGATTCCTTATACATATGGGCAAAACTCCCTTAAGCCACTTCTGAGACCCTTCCGCAGAAGACAGATTTTCCCTCTCTTCCCCATCTTTTGCCCTATCTGCTGCAGAGTTCACAGTCAGAGAGAGTCACAGAGTAAGGACGATGGCAAAGTGAGTAGAAAGACACATAAGGACCAGCTGTGGGCTGGGTTGCTGCCTGGAAGCCTCCACATGAAAGAGCAACTGATTTCTGTTCTGTTTAAACCATTCCTATTGTGAGCTTTTGTTATTTACACTGAAAGCCTGTGCTAACAGATTCAGTACAGGTAAACAGAATGACCTCTTCACTGGCGGGTAGTGCGCCGAGCACTGGTGCTACCCTCTTTAATCCTCATGACTGCCTTATGAGGCAGGCACCACTAAGCATCATTTTATAGAGGACAAAACTGAAACTTTATGTCTTTCATGAGCATTTTTGCCTAAGTTTTTAGACTTTTTCTTCCTCCAATATTCTATCAGCTAAATGAGCATGTATTTTAGTAGGTTGCAGTATTCTGTGATATCCAAGGTTAAAAAAGGAAGGGGTGACATTTATTCTGATGATATATATATATATATATATATATATATATATATATATATATATATATATATATATATAAACTGGCTGCACTTTGCAGCTAAAGGCATAATTTCACTTTCCTTACTGCTCTTCATTGGAGAAAAAAAGAAATAAATGATAGCAATAATATCTTGAAGAATGATTCAGTAAAGAGGGATATAGCCAGAGAACAATGTGCAACTAATACTGTTCTGATGCAATCTTCTACAAAAGAATGCTTAACATATTTTATAGGTCAGCAGTTAGAGGAAGAAAAAGGAATCAGCTAAAACTTGCCAGAAAGAGAAGTACTTTGCTAAGGGTAAGTATGAACAATTTGGGGGGACTGGAATGTAATCACTTCATTTCTCCATCAAATATAATGAATTCATTATAGTTTCCAGAATAGGATAAATTTTCAGCCCCTTCTTGGACTTTTTAGCCTGACAATTTCTGTTGTGTTTCCATCAGGGTATGTCTTTCCTTCATCTATTATTTTCAGTAAATGTTTATGGGGTCCCTAAAGAGTGTGATGCCTTATATTAAATTCAAAGACAGGTACCAAGATAAAGAAGGCTTTTCCCACCTTATGCCGTAGGAGAAACAAAAAGAAGAGTGCAGATGAGAGGCAAAAGAAGGGAAGGGTGTAGGTGATGGGCAACGGGAACCTGAGTTGGGAATGCGAGGTCTAGGAGGGTGGAAATCATCCAGTGTCATAGAAAGCCACTGACATAGTTCAGCAGAGGAATAACATCCATTTTGTTTTAAAACTTAATTCCACACAGCAGCATGAAAGGCACATTAATGAGATCAGAATGGAGGCAAGAACTCTAGTTAAGAAGCTAAATGACACTAAGCCAAGAGAAAGATAATAATGACCCTTATCAAGGCTGTGAATGCGACGAAAAGCAAACTGAATACAGAGAGAACTTTGAGAGAAAAGTTAACAGCTTAGTGTTTGAAGACATGGACAAAGGAGATGAAAGACAATCTACAAAGGTTCTCCAATGCACACTTTCTAGGTTGATTTTGTATTTTAGAGGTAGCACAGAGAAGAGAAAGAAAAGAAAACACAAGTTTTGGCTGCTGAGAAGCACTTCCCCTTGGTTCCATTTCTTGACAGAGCAGCCTAATTTCTTACATTTCAGTTTTCTCGCAAAATGTAAATAATTTTTCCTTTAAGATGTGAATAATTATTTCTATGTCTTTTAGATTATTTTCATTTTATTTATTTACTTCATTTATGTATTTGATACAGGGTCTCACTATGCAAGTCAGACTAGTAGTGATCAACCTGTTTTCAGCCTCCCCAACCCTGATTGTTTGCAGGCTCAGAGTGCCCCGGGGGCGAGGCTAGTGTCACACGGGCCCAGGGACCGACCTAATCTCTGTGTGCTTGCCAAAGCAGGCACTTAGTCTGCTGAGCTATCTCCCTGGCCTGTTTATTTTTGTTTTAACTTGCACAAAATAACTTGTGTTTATGGGGTAAAATGTATCATTTCAATACATAGATAAGTTAATTAGCATACACAGAATTTCATTTGTCATTTTTTTATTAAGAACATTCAGAATTCTATCTTCTGGCATTTTGAAATAGACAGTTAGTTATTGTAAACCATGATCATTTTCCCTTTCTGTGCTATGAAGTAGTAGATATTATTCTTCATACCCAAGTATACCCTTATACTCTGATCACCTCTCTCCATTACTGCTCTCCCAGTACTTGCCCAATCTCTTATAATTACTAACCTCCACTTCTGTGAGATAAACTTTTTAGGAAGGATTTTTCTAATAACAGTTAAATAAAATAATATACTATATGACAAAGAAAGCTTCCTTTTCTCCTGTAACAAAATAAGAGGATATCAAAATTCAGAAATCAGAAGAGATATTTCAAGTAAAAAGTATTGGGTCCAGTGAACTAGATGGCTATAAAATTATTATAAAAACCAGAGGAAAGCAAGTCAGCACCAGGAGACCTTTAGACACAACATTGCAACATAATCTGGAGATGGAGAAGCTGATGCTACTGCTAGCTGGATGTTAGATTTCAACTTGTTATTGCTACAGTTCTCTAACTGGTGATTTGCAGTTACATATGAGGCCCTATTATAGCAAAACCTACATCTGCCTAAGACACGTAGTAGCCAGCATTGCTTCTAGAGGAAAAAGGTTCTTCCTCATTTCCATAACCCAAATTCAAGTACTTTTGTTGGACAGCCTAGTGGCTGCATTCAGAACTCTGTTTTCAAGTCCCAGGATTCTGTATCCTATAATCTAGGGCAAAGCAAAGAGACTTTAAATAAATGATGACCAACAAACAATACCAACCTCAAGCTTTAGTAAATGGTATTTTAGATACAGAGTTCTTCTGATCAGGTGAAAATCAGGTTTAGAATGAATTCATTTTGAAACATTTTAACTCTGAGATGCTATTATGATACTGCCACAAACAGAAACAAAATCGAAGAATTGGGGTCAAAGATATAATTATAGTAGTCATCATCTTTATGTGGGTAGCTAAAGTCATGGAACAACCCTATATCCATTCTCCCACACTCATAAAGAGACTATATGTATTAAGAAGACAGAAATACCACAAAGGGCCTGACGGCCTGCTAATATCCAAGGGATGGAAAAGTGGATGAGCTCAACGACTTTGAGAGCATCTTACGAAGGAGGCTGTGGGATTCAGAAGGCTAACCAGAAGTGAAACCAAGAAAATAAAACCTTCCTTCTGGTCTTGTCCACTTGGAGGTCTTTGTTTAGCTTGGCAAGTTCAGCTTCAGTGAGGATGTAAAGTCCCATTTTAGTGTCATGAGAAGAGGAAATCTTGAGTATAGAATCATTCAAGAAGGTTGGTTGTTGAGCAAAGAGATGAAATAGGGAGAAAAAAATGCTTTTGAAAAAACTCTACATCTTGAAAAATGCTTCTAAAGTATCAGGGTTTTATTTTGTGTAACAACTATCTTTGTTAGCTATTTGAATTGTAAACACAAATTTAAGTCAAGGATAATCATTACCTTATATTATAATGGTTATTCTCCATGGTGTAATTTTGAATGATATTTTTCCTTTTATCTTTCCAAGTTATTTTTCACAGCTAGAAACAAGCACAAATCATTTAAGGAAAAGCAATTATCATGATCCCTAACAGAAAATGAGATTTTCTCAATACCTAGTGTGGGTTGGGGCTTTAGGCTATTTGATAACAAATGATATTTTTATTGATAAAAGTCTCTGACAAGCAAACCTGGTTTCTACGTAGGCGCCAAACTTCCTGGACTCAGAGATTATGGAATTAACTGTGAGGTTAGAATATCTAGAGAAAACATTCCCATGTCTAATTTATTGCAGGATGGACGGAGTTGGAAATTAACCCTTTACATTTATGTTGCTTTACTGCAGTCTTACTCGGAGCACTAGCTTCACTATTTAAGATTCCAAATTTTGACATGGAAGGAAGTAAAGAGAACATAGTCCAGTTCCTTAAATTATACATGGAAACTGAGTCTCCTGACCAGGACCACACAGTCAGAGAAAGGAAAAGTAAAAGTTAGAATCTTGAGCCTTCTGAAACCCAAGAAGGAGCCCAGAAGGGAGTGGAAATAAGTGACTAGCAAAAAACAGTATCCAGTTCGGGCCTTAACAACTATGATTTTCGATACAGAACTTATCTTAAAAGGGCCATTTGGCTCATGGGAGCCCTGAGAGGCTGAGGAACAACCAAGGTCTGGAAAACAGGGCATAGAATGAAAAATAAGAAGACCCAGGACCATTTGACTTAGAGAGACAGTACTGAAGACTGAATGTGTTTACAGGACAAGAAGAACAATCTTTTTACTCTCTTTCAGTGTTAAAAATAATAATAATTTTCATCATGCTTTCCCCTCCCTGTTTTTTCCACACACAGTGCGGTGTTCCTTACTGTCCACCTACTGAGACACACCCCCTTCAGGGTCTGTAGACAGGACATGGTTCTTTCTAACCCACCCAGGAAGAGCCCATTTCACCTAGGATTCTGACTTCTCAGGCTTCTTTCATCTTCTCAAGCCTCCTTTAAGGACCTCTAGTTGGAAGCACAGAGCTCAACACACTCACTGGTGTACTGCCTCATGATTCCCTGCAGTGTCCTTCCCAGGAATCTAGCCCAGCCCTTCATGTGTAGGCTTCTTCAACTTCTGTCATGGCTGAACAGACAACTGTCTTTATAATGGACACTCAATAAATACTTGTGGAATTTCAATAGTCCTCAGCATAGAAATTTCTGTGAAGTATAAGGCTCTAATCATGAGTATTATTCATTAAGAAGGTTATAAAAATAATCTTAAAATTTCTTCAAAAACAGAAATTATCTAGGAACTTTAGACTGTGATGATACCTGAAGACACAAGGATGCAAGGAGGAATCATAATCTTATGGGGCCTGCCAAATAGCTCAGCGGATTAAAGTGCCTGCTTAGGTTGATGCAGGGGCCATGATTTGATTCCCACACCCTGCCAGCCCTGCACCAGGGCTGGGGCACACACCTCTAATCTTAATTACAGTGTCATTAAGACTGGGCATGGTGGTGTGCACAGGTAATCCCAGCTCTTGGGAGCCTGAACACAGACAGATCACTATGAGTCCAATCATGTAGACCCTGTAGCCATACTAAAATACAAAAATAAATAAATAAATAAATAAATAAATAAATAACTATCACATTGGAACCTCATGATTTTGTCATTATCTACATAGATTTAGAAAATATTATAATAAAATAATTTTCTGTTAGACTGAGGAGTTAATGTAGAGGCTTCAAAAATTTCTAACATTGATCTAAGCCAATATAGTCAAACAGATCATTTAGTTGATGAGATCTTCAGAATGACCTTCCACTGCACTTAAATAAGGGAATGGGCTGAACGGTTGATTCAATGACCATGTGCTCCAAATGCCCTAATTCTGTCCTAGTGATGAGAAACATGCACCAAAAGCCATATCCCAAAATGCTGTTACGAGTCATGATGGATCGCGGATGTGTTTATCTTTTATGAATGATTAACCTATTATTTGTCACATTTATAAAATGATATTTATTCCACAAATTTTCCTGTCAATCTTTCTTCCATTGTCTTTTTCCAATCACGTGTTCCATAACCTACCAAAGTAAGTGACACAGGAAAAGAGAGGAGACTCACCAAATAAACATGGCAGATAAAAAAGAAAATTGTCATTGTTAAGAAAGCTCCTCTTAAAACTCTTCATTATTGCTTTAAATAAAATCATTTTAATCTTGAGCATTCAAGGGTTTCATACTAAAGCATGTACATATAGACTTGTCCTCCTGTGAGTACAAAACTTGGTTAGTATAAAAATATGGTACTGGGGATAATGAATTAACTGATATCCAATAGAGCTCATGAAAACATTGTCTTCCAAATGGCCTTCCTGAGACACAGACCTTTTTAATTTGTTTTTAAAAAATTAGCAAGATAGTTCACTGAGCTAAGCACCTGCTTACTTAAGTTCAGGAACCAAGGTGCAATCCCAGTTCCACATGCTATGTCAGCCCGGCCGCTGGGCACACTGAGCCAGGCTCTGAGTCCAGGTGTGGGTGGTGGCATACACCTGTAATACCAGGGCTGAGGAGGCTGAAAACATGAGCATCACTATGAGTCAGAGCTGGGTAGTGAGACCCTGCAGCAAATATATTTTGAAAAAAAAATTTCTTTACATTTTTTGTAGTACTGGGAATCGAACTCACAACCCCACACTTTCCAGGCAGGTGTAGTGCCACTGACCTACGCGCAGATCTTTCTTAAAAAAAAATAATAATAATAATGAAGCTATGAATTGAGATTGTGAAATGTGTAGAATCTCCTCTTCACATGATTAAACTTCTTTACAGATAAAGATGGTATTTGCATCATCTGAGATGCTTCTCACCTTGTGAGGTTTAAACACGTATTAGAATAAGTAAGGCCTTTACCTATCATTTGAAGTCTGACCCAACTTCCTGAAAGAAAACAATCAGCGTCTTGATTGCTTTAGCAAGGTTCAGCCATGACTTAGCTTAAAGCAGCCAAGAGGGTTTGAAAGGTAACTGCGTCAGGAGCCTTGTGAAGCTATTGAGGCTGCTGCCCACAGCACACCCCCCTTTTAAAAAAATTATTGACTTATTTTTATTTCGACTAATTTTTATCTTCAGTGGTTTCATTCAATAGATACTTCAATCCTAAATGGGGAAAAACTGAAATCGTTTACTCTTAAATCAGGTACAAGACAAGGATGTCCTCCACCACCCCTCCTATTCAATATAGTCTTGGAATCATTTAGCACCAGCCATTAGAAAAGAGGGGGAAATACAAGGAATAAGAATAGGTAATGAAGAAGTTAAATTATCACTATTTGCAGACGACATTTTACTTTACTTGGAAGACCCCAAAAATTCCACCAAGAAACTACTAGAACTGATATGGAAATTCAGTAGCATAGCAGGATACAAAGTAAGTACTCAAAAGTCAATAGCATTCCTCTACACAGATAACAAGCACACTGAAAGGGAAACAATTTTTTTTACTATAGCACCGCGGAAAATGAAATACCTTGGGATTCATTTAACCAAGGAAGTCAAAAACATTTTTGCAGAAAATTACAACACCTTAACAAAAGAGATTATAGAGGATTTCAGAAAATGGAAAGATATTCCATGCTCCTGGATAGGAAGAACCAACATTGTGAAAATGGCCATACTCCCAAAATTTTGTACAGATTTAATGCAATCCCTCTCACACTGCCACCAATATACCTACCAGACCTAGAGAAATCATTCCTAAAATTTATTTGGAACCCTAAACGACCTAGAATAGCAAAGACAATCTTGGCCAATAAAGACAAGGCAGGAGGCATCACAATTCCTGACTTGAAATTATACTACAAAGCTACTGTGATAAAATCAACATGGTATTGGCAACGAAATAGACCTGAGGATCAATGGTATAGATTAGAACATGCAGAGGCATCTACGAACACACTCAGCCATCTGATCTTCAACAAAGGGGTCAAACAAGTTCACTGGAAGAAAGATAGCCATTTTAACAAATGTTGCTGGAAAAACTGGCTTTCTACATGCCGAAAATTAAAACTTGACTCAGCTCTATCACCATGCACTAAGTTAAAGTCAAAATGGATTAAAGATCTAAACATTAAAGCAGAAATACTCAATCTCTTGGAAGAGAAAGTAGGAGGAACTCTTGAAGAGAGTAGGTAAACAGTAGGTAGGTAAACAGTTCATGAACAAACATATATTTCCATGGGAAGCACTTGAAAGAATCAACAATTGGGATCAACTCTTCTTGAGGAGTTTCTGCATGTCAAAAGAAATTGTCAACAAAGTGAAAAGACAACCCACAAATTTTGAAAAAATCCTAACTAATAAGCAGTCAGACAAAGGTCTGCTGTCTCGAATATATAAATAACTAAGATTTTAACAGGACCCTCAAATTTAGAGACCCAATTCAGAAATGGGCATCTGAGATGAACACACACTTCTCAGAGGATGAAATTAAAGAAGTGAATAAATGTATGAAAAAATGCTCCAAATCATTAGCCATCCATGAAATGCAACTAAAAACAACACTGAGATACTATCTCACTCCAGAAAGAATGGCTATCATAAGGAAATCAATCAACAACAAATGTTGGAGAGGTTTTGAGGAAAAGGGAACACTTCTCCACTGCTGGTGGGAATGTAGACTGGTACAACCATTGTGGAGATCAGTGTGGAGACTCCTCAGAAGGTTAGGACTGAAAATCCCATTCAAGCCAGCTATCGCCCTACTGGGAATTTTCTCAGAGGAAATGAAAACATTATATCATAGTGATATATGTGTACATATGTTTATAGCAGTTTAATTTGCGATAGCAAAATCTTGGAAACAACCAAGATGTCAGTCACATGAGGAATGGTTGAAAAAGATGTGGTATTTCTATATAATGGAGTATTACTCAGCTATAAAGAGTGATAAACTTGAAGCATTTATATTGAAGTGGATGCCACTTGAGCATATACTCATAAGTGAAATAAACCAGACACACATGTACAAATATCGTATAGTCTCCCTATATAAGAAGTCAAAAGAAGAAATACAAATAGAAATGTACAACAACAACTAAAGACAATTGAGTCAGATAGTTGGGGCAAACTGAATGGCATATGCTGCAGGGTACTGATCAAGCTTTTCTTCTGGATGATTAACAACCTAAGTTCATAGATCAAAATTGGAGAAATAGAAGATCCGCAAGGCTAGCCAACATTTTGGCCCTAGCCTTTCAAGGTCAGCGAAAACTTAGGACATAGGAGAACCTGTACTGTAACATCATGAAATTCAGTTGTGCCCCAAGATTTCTGATTAAGGAGATTATGGAGCCACAGAGGAAAGAAATTGATGATCTATAGTGTGCCTGGGGAGAATCACATGGAGAGAAAACTTTCTCTCAGGCTCTCATAGAGAGCAAACTGGTCAAGCATTGGCCGTGACTCAGACAAAGGATCTACAGAGTAAGGTACAGGATTACAAGATAAACCCTCAGGGGACTTCACTGACCTCACCAGATACAAAAGCTACATTTTTTATTATATAGGTCTTGCTCTATCTCGGTCTTAACCATCCAGCAGATAAGTATAAAAATGAGGTGTATAACATGGGGCCATAATAATAAGTTGAGCTGTAAATGGCTACAGTCAACAACTTCTTCAGATAACTCACTATTGTTGTGGAATGCTGCACTGTGTTGGATCGTGTCACTGAGTTCAGGCACCTAAATTGGTTTAATGAAAATGGAGTGCCCGTCTTTGACAGGTCTGGACAAAAAAAAAAGGTGGGGGGGGAGAATACAAAGGAAGAATCATGAAGTGTGTATAAACAGTACAGTTAGAATAAATCTGAATAATTCTATGAGAAGCAAGATTTGCACTAATAGTGCTTGGACAAGATATTATGTTGGCTTCTAGTACTATGGAAAGACACTGGGGAGATAACAAGATAAAGGGTGTTAATTGTTAAATCTGTGACATAAATCAGCTGTAGAGAAATAAGATAGGCATATAGCTGCACTCTCTTCATTCACTGATTAGAGATATCTGCTATAATAATGACTGTAAGTATAATATCATATATGCACCTTGTATGACACCGAAACATTACAAAAACATTTGCAATGTATTGATTTGTCGAATCTGTCCTGTTAATTTATCTTCAAACTCTCTCATTGCTATTTGTTCTTCAATAAAAATAATAAATAAAATAAAATAAATAGATGCTTCAAATTAAAGCAGTATTTTTACTCAGAAAAAAAAACGGGGCAGGGAGATAGCTCAGCAGTCTAAGAGTCTGCCTGGAAACTGCAAGGACCCGGGTTTGATTCCCAGTACTGCATGTCAACGCCCCTGCAATCCCAGAGCTGGGAAGACTGAAACAGGAGGATTAATGTGGATCCAAACTGTGCAGTGAGACCTTGTACCAAATAAATAAAAGGATTTGAAAGAAAACTATCTACTATACTCAGAAAATAAAAACCTAACTCTCCTCCTATCCAACAAGACAATTTCTTTGCAAAGAGTCTTTTCAATTAAGATGATCTGAGTTTCACTAGCTTCACAAAAGCCTCTTCATATAATTTGTGTGAATGTGGCAAAAGATCTGCTCCATCATCACTCAGAGATGGAGGGTTATTGCAGTGAATACTAAGCTTCAGAGGCAAATAAGAGCCCTAACATAATGCAGAACCACAGACCCTCATCACAACAGGCAGATCACTGCAATAAAAACAACTATGCTGCTACTTCCAGTCTCATAAATAAGCATAGCCTGCAAGATCTGTCAAGTAGGAGTTGCAGCAAAAGGTGTAATTTGCCCCCAAAACTCTTATTAAGAGCTACATCTAGCATACCTAAGAAAATTCAGCACCATTATGATGAATAATGCGGCACAGTGACTCCATCCAGTATGAGAAACTGAAAGCTGTAAAGGACTGCAGGGCAACTCTGAACACATGTCGCCTACTGGCTCTACTTTGCTGGTTAATGTATCATAGCTTTATCTTGGAGCCAGTTCTGATCCATTGATGTTTGTCAAGTGGCCCGCAAGAGGAGGGCTAAGAGTTCATAAATGCTTAGCCTATTAGCAAAATCATTTCTCTCACTTTTAATTTCCTGACTCACTAACTTGCCCAGTACTGTGGAAAACTCAACAACATTAATGACAAGTGCTTTAGTGTAGTTAAGATGGAGTATATGGCATTAAAAATCACTTTAAAGTGATTTTTATCATCTACATGAAGTACCTTTTTAATATTTAAAAGGAATATTTTTAGAAAAATTCTCCACAGAACTTAACTTTCCTTTAAAAAATGTGAAAATTCTTCCATATTCTTTAATATGGATGGACTTAGAGGACATCGTACTATGTTAAATTAACCAATAATAAGAACAAATACTACTTATCAGAGATCTCCAACATAGTCAGCTTATAAAAGCAAAGCATACAATGGTGCTGGCCAGGGGCTGAGGTTGGGGAGGAGCTGTCAATCAATTGTACATTTCAGTCTTGAAATACAATGAACTGAAGATTTGCATGCAATATTATGCCTATAATAGATAAGTTAGAGAATATGGTAAGAAGGTAAGTTGCATTTTTTGTGTTTTTACAGCAATAAAATAAAATGAAAAAGAAGAGAAAGAGGGAAAAAAGCAAAGAGAGATTGATGGTGAGGTGTGGAAAGAGAGGAAAGTACAGTATGAGACACTTTTCCAGGAAAGAGAAAACAATTAATTCCTCAGCCCAGAGGACAGAAGCATTGTTGTTTTGGAACAGAGAGGTAAAGGGTGAGATGGTGTAATAAAGAGGAGACAGTGATACAGGCTAAAGGCCATCTGAGGTTAACTGATTTTCTCAGGAGACACTGATTCCTAGCCAATATATCAGGACAAAAATTCGCTATTTATTGCTCATCTTTGAGGATATTTTGAAACTCAAAAATATTCTGAAACTCAAAACTATTTTCATAATGGCAATAAAATACCATTTGCCTTCTTTCTTTGAGTTGGTATTTTCCCTCGTGGCACAAGGGCAATGGTTTGTGGCTTAACACAAGTCATGGCAGAGCCTCTGTCAGTCCCAGGAGAGTGTAACTTTAGGATGTCCTTGATGAAACAGTATACATATTAATTTTATTAAATAAATATCAGCCTTGATGGTAGTTTTTAATAGAATACTTGCAAAATTGGGAAGTATGCAAACTGTAACTTTTCTGTCTACTGAAGCATAATGGTTATCTCAAGGTAAAGCTCCTGTGAGATTATTTGAGTTGTAAGGTGAACTTACCACTTCTTTCAGAGAAGAGCATTTTTATCTGAATAAACAAGTAACTATCCTTACTTAGATTTGAGTATCTAGGTATTTTTCTCAACAATGAAACTATCACTTCATTTTTATTTTAGGGAGGGGTCTACAGGGTGTTCAGGGTTTCACTACTAGATCAGACTCAATGATCCACCTGTGTATAATCTCCTAAGAGCTGAGATTATAGGCACATGCCACCATGCCCAGTCTCAATCACCATCTCAGCACACTCTGGGGGCAGGGCCAGCAGGGTAGACCCGAGGATTGAACCCCTGGCCCCTGCACCTGCTTGCAGGCATTTTAATCTACTGAGCTATTTGGCTGGCCCAAGATTATCACTTTAAATAGGGGGAAAGAATAACAGTATTTTTACCAATGTTAAAATCAAGCTTTCAAAGGAAAATTAGAATTTTGGAAAATTGCATCTGCAACTAGCCTGACAGTTTTTCAATACTCAAAAATTTTTCTGATAAGATTAGTAATGATATTAACAAATATGATCATTATATAGAATGGCATAGTTAGAAGTACATAGCTCAGTGAATCAATATTCCAGATGACTAATGCATGATGTTATAAAACCACGGATAGAACACCCATTCAAAGTACAAGATAGACCAATGCATTTTAATATAATGGAATTAGATAAATTCATTGACAGATTGACAATGCAACTCACCCTTTAGAAACCACTGTTTAGTGTAGTGTCTAAAAATATCTGCAATTCTGTAAAAAGATTATTAGTAAAACTGCCTAACAACTTAGCTGAGGGGATTTGATATTATGTAATTCATATCAATCAAAATGACATGCCATGATGGATGGTGTAGCTTTAAAATGTATCCAGAGATTACCTGCCAGCTCTTTCTCAAAAGGTGGAGTCCAATTTTCTTATGTGGAGTGCAAGCCAGACTCAGTGACCCTCTTCTAGCAAATGGAATGTGGTGAAAAGGCCACGCATCACTTGGAAAGCTGTGGCAAGAAGACTGAACAGGAGGCCAGCCTGGGCTATGAAGAGACCCTGTCTTAGATAAAGAAAAGTTATCATGTGTGACTTATGGAAGATCACAAAAGGCCTATATTTTATTCTCCTTTCTTTCTCAGAAAGGTTTCAGAAATCCAATTGCCATGTTGTGAGGACAGTAAAAGAATTGAGAACCATAACCTTAAAAGAAAAAAAATCACAGGAACAAGAGAAATGACTAGATCCTGACTATGTAAAATAAAGATTTCCTTTAGGTTCTAGCATAAGATTCAAGTACTCCTCAGCAGGACATCAAGCTTCTTGGAGATCATGAATCATGTATTACATCAGGATTTGGACAAATCTTGTTGTCTGCTTTGGTAAATAAAATTTCACTGCAGCACAGCCAAGCAACCCTCCCCATATGTCTACTTTGGGCTATGAAAGAAGAATTAAAGAGTTGTATGTGTACTAACTGGTTGTTTGCAGAATAATTTGCTAATCCCTGTATTATATTAATGGTCTTCAATTTGCAGTGTTTCTGTTTTCCCCCCAAAAAATTACAAGGCATGGCTTATTTTTCCCCAGAACATCTCTTGAATTTTTCCCTTTTCCTGCACTCCTTATCTTCACCCAGTCACAACCACAGCAGGATAGTCAATGCCAGAGGACAGTATTATGAGATGCTAATTTAAGGTTTTCCCTTCCATTTTACTCCCTGCCCATTTCCCTATTTCTAGTGGGTGTAAGTTCATAGCCTCAGAAGAGAAAGACACAAACGACATTGCCAAGGAAACTATGGAATTATGTGTGCTAAATGCCTACAGCCCTAGACAAGAAAGATTCAAAATATTTGGAGAGGCACAGAAAGAAGGAGAACCATGAGCCTATTAGTCTGCCTAGCTTAATTCTTCTCACAGGCCATAGGTCCTGAGTGTAGCCAAGACCATAGATAACTCCCAAATGTGACCCATGGAAGGAGGAGAAGTAGCTGGAAACCAAAGCTGAAGAAGGTGAGCAAGCAGACATGATGGCCATGTGGTAGGCATGGAGGAGGAATCAAGAGAAGCAGCTGGGCCTCCTCTGTGTGGTGTAGATCTTGGAACACTATATAACTTCCAAAAAGTGATGGTGCGGGATCTCTGGAAGGGCTAGGAATAAGTAATTGATTAAAAATAGACTCATAATCATAAATCAAGTAGAATTATGCAAAATAAATGTTTCTTCCACTAGCAAAATAATTATTAAATTTTTGATATAATTCAGGTATAAAAAATAAGATAAGTAAGCAGCTACACTCTTAATTTACTGATAAGAGACATCTGCTAAAATAATATCTGTAAATATAATATCATGTATGCACCTTATATGACACCAAAACATTATGAAAGCAGTTTGCAATGTATTAATTCATTGAATCTGTCTTGTTAAGGTGTCTTGAAACTGTCTGATTGACATTTGTAGTTCAATAAAATAAAAAATAAATAAATAAATAAAAATAAAATAAAAGGATGCCCCCATGGGAGAGCAGGATGGCATGAAAACAGGAGTGGAGGACTCCAATACTCAAAAATGATGGGCATTTAAGAATCAGAAATTTCCCTAAATATATTAAATATTAGGGAGAAACTTCATTATTTCTAATAAAGGAATAACATTTCATAAGGACAAAATATTTAAAAAATAAATAAAAATAAATAAATAAATAAATGTTTCTTGCCTATCCCAACTTGCAAGCTAAGATTATTGTTCATTACATAAGCAGCACTGGCAAGCACATGGCATTCTTTCACCCTTTTATCCTTGCATGAATAGTTGCTTAGCAACTACCGTGCATTAGACACTAGAGATGTAGACATGCTCCTTCTTAGGAAGTTTACAGTCAATATATACAACATAAGCTTTGCAAAAACACAAATATCTAACTGTGATTAGTACTACACTGAAATATACCTAAACATACTTAATAAAACACTACAAATATGCTCTTAAATGCTAGCTGAACTAATTCTCATGCACTGTCCCTCTTCTTTCTGCAAAACACACACACACACACACACACACACACACACACAAGCACACACAACTGATGCAAGCAGAGCACTAAACAAGTTCTGTAGCTACAGACTTCCCCAGAACAGTAACTGACATTCATAAGTTCCTCCAAGTGCTAGTTTCACCCTATCCCATAGATGGAGAAAATTTTGAGCTATTGAAAATAAAGAAATGCAACTGAAACTCTATGCCTAAATCTATATTCCTACTAGAGGAATGGACTGGTAAAACACAAAGAAAGACTAAATGTGAGTGTTTCAACCTATATCTCTGGGTGGACAAAGAGGAATCCCCTCTGAAAACTCCTAATCACAAAACTGCCCTTGTAGGTTTCAGATGGAACTGTACACAATCTGTTATGCCTCAGGAAATAGTAATTTGAGGAACTGGTGTAGAGTGTTTCTGATCTAAAAACATAAAACTGGGTTAGGGAGATAGTTCAGTGGTATAACTACCTGCCCAGCAAGTGCAAGGACCTGCATTTGATCCCCAGTACCACAGGCATGCCACCCCCAGAATTCTGGGCATACCAGGCCAGCCCCGAAACCAGGGTGGTGGCACACACCTGTAATCCAAGCCCTGGGGAGGCTGAGACAGGAGGATTACTACAAGTCTGAATTGCGTAGTAAGAGCCTGTACCAAATAAATAAATGAACAAAAAAAAAGTAAAGTTAAATCTCCTTTGCAAGAAAGAACCAAGCTTCTTAGGTCTCCAGAAGAGGGAATAACCCTCCAGAAGTAACATTCAATGCAAATACAAATAAAAAAGTAAAATCAGTTGCCGAAGTAATTCAAATATTGAAACTATCAGATACATGGTATAAAATGCATGTGTCCTTAGTCTGCTCATATCACTAAAACAATATAACTGTAAGTTTGGAATCTTATAAACAAAAGAAATTTCTGACAGCTGTGAAGGCTGAGAGATCCAAGACCAACATCACATCTGGTGAGTTGGCACTTTCTGGCACATGGGTGATCCCATCTTCCCAGGTCCTCACCTGGCAGAAGAGGTAAGAAATCTCTTTGGTCTTTTTTTTAGAAGGAGGCTAATTCCACTTAGAAAGGCTCCACTCCCATGACCTATTCATGTTTCAAAGGCCTCATCTCCTAATGCTGTCACTTAGAAGAAGGATTTCAATGTAGTAACTGGGGCCAGGTTTGGGCTGACCAGCATTCAAGCCACTGCTTAATGTTCAAAAGGCTTAGAGATTTTTTTTTAAACAATAGAAAAGACACATAGATGTTATGCTTTGGAACTTAAATGTCCATTTGCTAAAAGCTTAATTTCCTTCTTATAGTACTATTGAGAGGTAATGGAACTTTTAAGAGATGGTACCTAGTAAAATTAGGTCACTGGGGCATACCCTGGAGAGAGACACACAGATTCCAACCTCCTGTCCCACCCGGCTTACTTCCTGACTAAGTGAGGTTAAAAAACAACAACCTTCACTACCCCTCCTAACCACAGTTTATTGTGCCACCACAGTCTAAGGCAATGAGATCAAGTGACCATGGACTGAAACCTCTGAAAGCACGAGCCAAAATAAACCTTTCCTCCTTAAAATTATCAGAAGTATGTTTTTACTGCAACAGAAAAATGTCTAATGTAGCAAGGAAGTGAGATTGTCAAGAATGTGTGAATTAGGACCAATGAAACAGCTCAGCAGACTAAGCACCTCCTTAGGCAAGAGCGGGGGCCAAGGTTTGATCCCTAGCACACATGCCAGCCGGCCTGATGGCCCAGTGCGCTGAGCTGGTGACCGAGTCCAGCTCGTTGGTGGCTCCTGCCTGTAATCCCAGCACTGGGGAGGCTGAAAACAGGAGGATCACTATGAATCTGAGCTGTGTAGTGAGACCCTGTACTAAAAAGAAATAAAAAAGAATGAGTGAATTGAAATTATAAGAAAAAACTCTGTAAATGAAAAAAAAGAGTATGTGAAAATAAAAACAATGGATAAAATAAATCTGATACTAGAGAAACCTTAGGAAATATATAAGTTGGAAGACAAACCTAAAGAAATTATTTCTGGATAAGAAAGACTCAAGAAAGCAAAATGTGATGGAAATACAAAACAACTGTTTAAAAAGAATGAACAGCAGCAAGCAAACTAATCTTGTTGCTGGAAGAAAAGAATAAGGCACTATTCCAAAAGGTAATTCTTAAGAATTTTGAATAAATTATAAAGACATGCTTTCTCAGGTTTTTAAATCATAAACTCCAAACACAGTTTAAAAGAAATCACACCTAGGCCGGGGAGACGGCTCAGTGGAATAAGTGCTTCCCTGGCAAGTGCAAGGGCCTGAATTCAATCTCCAGTTGTGGAGAGAAAAAAAAAAAAAAAAAAAAAAAAAAAAAAAAAAAAAAAAAAAAAAAAAAAAAAAAAAAAAAAAAAAAAAAAAAAAAAAAAAAAAAAAAAAAAAAAAAAAAAAAAAAAAAAAAAAAAAAAAAAAAAAACCAGCACCTAAGACACATGAAAAAGAAACTTCTAAGTTCCAAAAGACATTGCATGCAACCATAAAAAAAAAAAGAAGAAGAAGAAAGATCTGAATGGTAATTAGTCTTTCATGGCATTCTCAATAATGTCAATGAAAGGCATCAAACAGCAGAATAAAATCTGCAGTGTTAATAAAACAATTCTCATTAAAGAATCATATCAAAAAGAACATTTCCTTGGACATAATACAATTAACTTGGAGATGAATACTAAAATAAGACCTAGAAAATGTTCATTTGGAAATTTTAAAATATTGTTATAAAATTACATTACTGTATTGAATTTTTTATTTTTTAAAGAATACAAAATAATGATTTTAAAAAACAGCATTGGAAATGATACAAAATTTCCCCACAAAGTAATAGGAATTCAACAATGCTTGCTGTATTGCATGATGTTATCTTCAAATTAGTGGTTCAGGTTATCAATTGTAAATATGCAAGATTGGTTTAAAGAAAAAACAGTAACAAAAAAGTTATAAGAAATTCAAAAGAAAAGAATTAAGCATTAACTGCTCCTTTCAAAAGACCAGCAGAAATCAGCAATATAATTATCCAAACTATCCTGCATATCTACCTAAATATATCTTTTTTCCTTCTTCCTTTTGTGCTTTTCCTCTTCCCAGGATTTCCTTCCTGCTAGACAAATTCTTTCCCTTTCACAGTATCTTGTAGCTTTCAGATTTTATTTACTCTTTCAGGTTCTCATACTAGCGAGATGATATAATGTTTGCACATGCGGATCTGATTTATTTCGCTTACCAATATAGTCTCTTATTGTACCCATTTATCTACAAAATACTCAAATTTATCTTTTCTAATAGCTGAATAATACTCTGTTGCATAAAAATAGCACATCTTTTTTTTATCCATTCCTTGTTTGATGGGCATATGGGTTGTTTCCTAGAGTTAGCTACAACAAAAACAATCCTAATTAAAATATCATTACTATACCTCACAAATCTCAAAAAAAAAAAAAAATTCCTAAAATTTATCTGGAACCAGAAGAGGCCTAGAATAGCAAAAGTAATCCTGGGTAATAAGTGAAAGACAGGAGGCATTACAATCCCTGACTCAAAATTATACTATAAAGTTATCATGATAAAATCAGCACAGTACTGGCAAAAAAAAAAAAAAAACGGACCTGTGGACCAGCAGAACAGATTAGAAGATGCAGACAAAACTGCAAACATACTTAGCCACTGTATCTTTGACAAAGGAGCTAAATTCTTTCATCCATATTCACTGGACAAGAGACAGCCTCTTCAATTAATGGTACTGAATATTTTAATAATTGGAGCCATACAAGAATAAAAGAGGATAATATGGTAGAAATGCCACCTGGGAAATGAAAAAGTATATATTTTCCCTGTTTCTTTTGCTCTGTATGATACAGCTAAAATGCCTAAGCATTATATAGAAACCATGAACACATGAAGACGGAGAGGTGGAGAGAAGGTAGCAGACCAACTATGGATCTTAGAACTCTAAAAACAACATATTTGTACAGTTACAGCTTTTTTCACTTGTTTCATAAATCTAATGATCCCAAACTTGGTGTTGGAGAAGCTACCACCTAGAAATGCTAAGGGCCACGGAACAAATAAACTCACACAAAGAAAAGAATTCTATTTTCTCTAGTTACAAGTCTAGCAAACGGAGCAGCCCAGCAAGACGAAAAAACCTTGGTCAATAACCACTCCAATTAAATGCAGGGAAAGCTTTGTGTGTAATCTTTGTAACTTCCTATGAATTCATAACCATCTCAAAATAAAAAGTTAGAAGGAAAAAGTTGGTGATAGTGAATTGTTGAATGAATAATTCATTTAAAGGTTGGAGGAAGATTCTCTAAAAGGTGATATATTAGTTGATACCTGAGTAAGAAGGAGCTAGCCTTGCAGTTGTGATAAAGAAATAGCAATTGAGGTAGAAGAAACATCTAGAGTAAGAATCAAGATGGAAATGAGTTGGATGCGCTATAGGAAAACAAAGAAGTCCATGGTGGTTAACAAATGTAAGGAGAAGGGCTGGGGAATAAGCACTTCCCTTGCAAGTGCAAGGGCCCGAGTTCAATCCCCAGTTCCACCACAAAAAAAAAAAAAAAAAAAAAAAGTAAGGAGAGATGGAAGGTGGAACAAGATGATGTATTAAAAGAAAAAAAAAATTAGAGGGCCAGCCAGATAGCTCAGCAGACTAACGCACCTGCGTAGGCAGAGAGCAGTGGCCAGGGTTCAATCTCCAGGGCGCTGTGCCAGCCCCACCCTGGGGGTACACTGAGATGGTGATTGAGACTGGGTGTGATGGTGCACACCTGTAATCCCAGCACTTGGGAGGTTGAAGACAGAAGGATCACTATGATTTGAATCTACATGGTGAGACCCTGAACATCCTGTAGACCCTGTACTAACACACAAAAAAAAAAAAAAAGAAAGAAAGAAAGAAAAAAAATAGGCAAATCACATTTAGCAGAACTTAACCAAACAAAGAATGATTTATGAATTAGCCAGCGCTCAAAATCAAAACAAACTAAGGTTACTCTGGGCTTGCATGGCAGACAAGCAGCACTTGTGGAAAGAAAAGGGAAGTGAAGGACAGAGACAGCTGAATTGGTTCCAGCTCAGCATGTGTTTTATTTTAACATGATCTAATCAGTTAGCTGCCAGCTGCTAACTAAAAGTCAGCTGCTGTGATTGGCTCACACTCACTTGTTTGTTAGAAAAGTATACTCTAAATTCAGCTTTCAGTTAGTTTACATACTAAGGTTACAAGTTGCTACAGAAGGACTCAAGTACAGAGGTCTCCTTCCGGCTAATAGGTTAATTTAGTGATATAGTAGAATATTAAAAAGGGACAGGTTACATAGTTGAACAACATATCCTGATTTAAGTTTATTACTTCCCCAATCACTCAAATTTCTTATTTGAAAATGATTGTTGGCCAAAGTGCAAGCAGAAAGCCCAAATTAAAGTGTCTCATGAAATGGGAGAAACCATGGCTGCTTGATACATGAATAACAATGCACAAATTATGGATAATTTTGAAAATGGAAAAGACAAAATTTTAAAAATGTGTTTGATGTGAAAAATAACAAAGAATAGAATGCAAGATAAATGCTGAGGTTTGGTTTAAGAATAGAGTGGATAGCTATGCCATTAACTAAGAGTACAAATACAGGACAAAACCAAAATTCAGGGTTATACCATGACCACGTTGATTTGGATACACAGATGAGGTCCTTGGTCCTCATAGGTCCTTCGAAGCAGTGAATTTTGCTATGAAGATTAGTCGAATAATAGCTTCAACACAGTGTTTTAGCTATAAGATAAAATCACCCAAAGGAAAGTGTCGATTGGTAGGAAAAAGGAACTAATTTAACGGTCCAGATGAGCAGACTGAAGGCAAAGGATATTAGGAAGAGTGGGAAGCAATCAGATTATAGCATCCCAGGCAGCAAGATGAACTTTTCTAGAAAGAGGAAGTGACCAATGCATCAGTCAGATAAGAATAGAAAAGTTTCGGTTAGACTTTGCAGTATTGAAAGCTGCTTTGGTCTTTAAAGAGAGAAGCCACCATGGAATGGTGCACCTGGAGTCTGCTTAGAATAGACTAGATCTAGAGTATAAGGTAAGATAATCAAGTATTGATTGGGTACAGAGAAGCCCTTTTAGAAATTTGATTATGAAGAAATGTAAAAACACCAGGAGTGTAAGATAAGAGCTGGGGTAAAGGAAGGCTTTTTGTTTGTAGGATAGAATATATGAAAGAAAGTTACTAACCTGATGGGAATCATGCCATATAGAAGACATGGATAATGACACAGGCAAGAACGTGCAATTGCAAGGACAGTGCTCTCAAGGAGTTGAGAGGAAATAGAACGTAGAATGCAAGAGGAAGTGCTGAACTCCCACAGGATCAATTGCAGCCGTAATGGCAGGAGGGCAGGCAGAGGGCAAGGACAAACACGTCCTTCAGAGGAACAGCAAGAATGTTCTTACTTCATTTTAACCACTTTCTCAAGGAAGTATGAGGTAATTATGTGAGTTGAGATCTCAAAGAAATGGTACCCTAAGTTTTGAAAGAGGAGAGAAGAAAGCATGAAATCATTGTCTGGAAGTGAGAACGCGAAGGTGCCTGAGAAGAGTGTGGTGCGCTTTCCGAGTGGCTTGACCGTAAAGCCAGTCAGTGTGGTTTCCGCTTCTCTCCAGCAAACTTGAGCTACTGTGGAGATCCGCATGTTCAGTAAGGTCGGCAGACGCTGGGCTTGGCCAAGGTTGACGAGTTGGATGCCTGATGAGCTGAATTACAAAAGAGAGGAACAAAGAACTCAAAATGTTTGGAAAAAGTTATTAATGTTAGTCTCTCGATTTTTTTCTTGCATAATACTAAAAATACTTTTGAAAAACTATGTGTCCTCCACACATTTTTAAGGTAGCATCTAAATCTTTCATTGTAAATTTAAATGTGATAGACTTTTTGACATACAGTACACTTTTTCACTTAAAAAATATAACCAATGAATTTAAATACCATGTAATTTTGGTACCCAACATCACCCACTTAAAAATACATTTTAAAGAGCTTCTTATATTAAAATTTTGCATCTTTTTCCTTCTATTTGAGCCTGTACTTTCAGTCCACTCCCTTCACACCTACCCACTCAACTGAATTTTATGATGTATTTTTGTACTCAAGATTTTTATTTATCACCTCACATTTCTTTGCAACAAAAATATATATGTAAACTAAAGTTTAATGTAGTTTTTATATATCCCAAGAGCATAAGGCTCTAAGTGGTAAAGTATTTTTCTAGATTGAGTTACTATTGCAATTATTATAAAGTGGCTATAATAATTTTTATACATTCAAACATTTTATCAAGGCAAATATTAAAATGTATAAGTGTTAAAAATAAAAACTAACATTTTATTGAATATTCTCTTAAGAATCTGGACAGTTAAGATGAATAAGGTTAATTTTTGCCAATTAATTGTTTCATTCATAGGTAAATGTTTCTTTCAAGATTAAATTACAAAAAAATATAAACGATTCAATATATTCTTATAATATGTACTGAGATCAGAATGTAAAAATATTTCATAGCAATGTCAATCAACTCCTTAGATTTTTCGAGTTGAAAGTAAAAGAAAAGTCATGTTAGGATTTATCATAAGAAATATGCTAATAATCTATCAGTTGATAACTCAATTTATTAGTGGCAATAATTAGGAATTCTAATTGCAAGAAGATTTATTATTTGGCTCTTGGAATCATTTATTTTTGCAATTTAGGGGACATATACCAAAAAATATTACCAAGACTTCTCTGAGCAGAAATTATGCTTGCTATTCTTTCACTTAGAGGCACTTTGTTTAATCCAATATAATCATAAAGGAATTTTGAAAAGTGAATACAGAATTGGTAACTTCATTATAACTTGCAATGGAGTATGCTTCCTGAAGTGTTTTTAGCAAATGACATTTTTAAAATTAAAGTCCCATCTTGAGAAAATTATACAGAAAGATCTTATATACCCTTCATTGGGTTTTTCTCTTCTCATATCCATTGGTGTACATGTTCACTGAAACTTTACAGTTTCAAATTTAACTAATTTAATATGTTTTTAAAAAGCCTTCCACACAATCCAGTTGGTAAAGCTCATATCAGTGTCAAATAAAACAGTAATATCAGATTTCATTTCTTTTAGAAAGAGGCTGATTTAATTTTAAAACTTGTTCTGCAAACATATTTGAAGAATGTAATTAAAATATTGAAATAAATTATTATCATTTTGCAAGCTAGATTGCTTGCTTCTGAGTCAAGACTAAGATGATATATACTTAATATAATTGTCTCATATCTTTTATAATGTTATAAATGAAAAACAAAGCAATAATAATGTATGGTTTCTTAATAGTTATTTTGTACTAATACAATTTAGTGGTCAAATATAATGATTTTTTTTTATGAAGTGAAGGGAATGTCAGAAACACATAATTTTCCATTGATAGTAAATTGTACACATGCATTAAGCTTTGTTTTTAACACTTTTGGAATGATTAAAGAATTTATTTAAAATTTAAAATTTCCATTAATTTCATAAGATTAGTTAGTGATCTTCAATAACAAATTTGCACTCTGAATAAATTAAAGGCAAAAAGGCATACATTATTAAAAATGACAAGTTCAGTATCCACCATATAGTATTGTTTGTTATTAATAAGTAGAAATTATTAAACATTTCTTAAAGTGAAACAACATGAATATTGTAGTGATTAGAATATGTATTATGTACATGATTATTTAAAAGTGAATTTTAAGCTCTCTTAACCTGTCTTAGTAGAGAGTACACATGGATTTAAATCACATAAGTTTTTACCTTGTAAGATTTTTAAAAAATGCTAATGTTGAAAAACATCCCAGTGATATTTGTGAGTCAGTACTATGAACTTTTCTATTGAGACAGTACAAAGGTTCTTCTTGTGTGAACTAATAAAAAGGCGTAGGATGGGCAGAGTAACTTCACAAAGGAAAAGCCTGCCAAATGTCCCCTGTGAGAGGCGCTGAAGTTAGCATGAGCAGGGATCAGTCAAGTTGAGAGCCTGTCTCCCGAGAACGATGTGATGACAGCGCCTTAGGCCTATGGCTTTTCTCCCCAACCAATGAGCACAGTCCAGTTATGAGAAAAATTTCATACAGCTCCCACTTAAAGGACATTCTGCAAAATATCTACCTGGTATTCCTCTAATTTGAGATTACCAAAAACAAGGAAATCTGAGAAGTGACCATAGCTGAGAGTAGACTAAGGTCATCAGATAACTAAATGTAATGTGATGGGGCAGAAAAAGGACATTAGGTAAAAATAGAAATTTTGAGTAAAATATGGCCTTTGGATAAAACATTGACATATTCACATTGGGACACTAATAGGTTCATGTATTGTGACAAATATGCCATAATAATTAAGATTTTGCTAAAAGGGAAAGTGTATAGTATACAGAAACTCTCCACTGACTTTGCAATTTTTCTGTAAATCTAAAATTTTTCTGAAATTTTCTTTTTAATCTAAGTATCTTAAGGCAAATTTTTCAAGTGTGTAAAATATGTTTTTATTTTTCAGTATTTTTCGAAGACATTTTCTTTGCTCTGCTGCTGTATGACTTTCTGTCAGAGTGATAATTTCACTGGTAACAGACTAGAGATGGAAGTGTCAAAGTCATTAAATAAAAACTGCTATTTTTCTTTTCACGCCATTCTATCCAGTAGCTGAATTCGCAACATCTGAACATGGAAAAAAATAAATTTTGTGTAAGACTATGTTTCTCCTCAACTAAAATGCTTGGACAACAAGGAAATGAGGGGAACCCTAAGAAGTTTAAATGTTCTACAATTTTTCCCAAAATATTATTGGGACATTATTTTTCACCCTGAAGATTTTATAGCCATTAAATATGTGATATGAAGATTTTTGATGGAAGAATGAGGAGCAGTGTGAGTCCTCAGGTAGATCAATTAAAGAAAAACAATTGTCATGAAGGTGTCCTCTCCCTACCCTACCTGCACCTCACTTGAAGTCTGCTGAGGTGATATGCTTCCTGGGTGTGAGGGTCTGATGAAGCGACGCTACTGCAAAGTATTCAAAGTGGTAGGAAAAGAAAGGGATGACAGCAACAAGATGGGAAATTAGTTGGGGTTTTGTTGTTGTTGTTATGTTGGTTTTTGTTTTTCAAGAAAGAGAGAAAATGAGACAAGGCAAAATCAAGAGCAAATCTGCAAGTTATTGGGAGAGGGTCTCACAGGGAGCATGTTATCGAGGTCTAAGGTGTTCACGAGGACCACAGCTGCCCTTACACAAGGCTACTTGTCATGACTGTGCCTCCTAACTCATGACAGCTCTTGGTACATGGGAGGTGCTCAACAAACATATATCAAATAAATGAATACATTTATGACATTTATATTGCAAAACATGTCCAGGGAAAATTTTCTTTAATGGCCTACCTGCATATCAAAGCAAGAAGTGAAAGTGCTATCATTACTGGCTCTGTTTTTCATTGCTCAATTTCCCAAAACATTTTAATTATATGTGCTTTGCATAGAAATACTTCCTGTTCTTTCTGAAGAACATTTGTTTGTTTTTTTAACATATGACAAAAACACAACAACAGGCAATAGCAGATCCCTTATGAGTGCTGTTTTCCTTCCCCTCCTCTGTGGAGTTCATGGCAGCCTAATGCTTTCTTCCCATGTATACTCTGCTAATATTTAATGTACTGAAAGAGCTGGGGTCCAATTCTGTTTTCTTCTTTTCTTGACATCAGACCGTGTTTGCTCAAGATGCATATTTTCCCAGGCTGCTGAATGTTCATTCATTTTCATCTGGGAATCAGAGAGTTGCTACCTGCACAGCCACTCTCTACTAAAAATCCAGTGCCATTCACACATGGTTTTCTGATGAGGATATTTTGTGGAAAAACTGCAAAAGACAGAGAATAGAACAGATATACTTGTCTCAGAACTACCTTGCTAACAACCTATTTTATTTAGGACATCAACTTCAGTAGTAGGTTTTCAACATTCTTCCCTGACAGAAAATGCTGAAGGCTCTAAATAGGTTTTCCCACTGGTATCTGAGGATCAAACTGAGGGATGGACAGGAAGGCCATACAAGGAGAATTCCTGGTGCCAGTACCTTGGGACAGAATGCAACATCAGTACCTCAAACCCCTTTATCTCTCCCCCACTCCACTCCATATTTCTTGCTAATTTTTCCAGAGTTAGTTCTTCTTATCCTAACGCTGTAAGTTGCCCTTTTGTTGTTATGAAACTGGAAAACACATCAAGGAAACCTATTTTTTAGGAGTACCTAAGTGGCACATTATGAACTGTGCAGCTCCCACAGAGCAATTTAAAATGATGAATATCCTTTTCAAACATCCTTTTCAAAATTGCACATGGACTTCAGCCAGTCACAAGACAGAGATGTGGGGGATGTATTAAAGTCCCCATCTGCTCTCCACATTTCTCATCATTGATTTATAACCCACAGCAAATTGTCCAGCCATGCAAGTATACCTGAGTCTTATACCTTACGGGAAGATGGTCTAGGTGTTAGTATTTTTCACCTACCTGTATCCTGATGAGATGCATTGCTATTGCAAGAACAGTTCTACCCACTATTCTCAGAGAGGAAAAGAAAAAAAATCTTGTGGTATATTTTAGACTTTGAGGAAATAAATGAAGCTCTTTAGGGATGACTTCAGACTACTTCTTTCATTTGAAAAAGCTTTAATGCATCTTCCCTCCCTTCAGCTCCTTCCTGATTCAAGTCCCATTAACAAAAATCACTTATTTTCTAGATTGTGTAGCACTCAACAACTGGGTGAGAGACACATACATTTTCTTTCTCATAATCCATGAGAGGATACTGTTTATCGCTGGAGATAAAAATAAAGGTCACAGACTCATGAGTTACTCCAAAGCACAACTATAGCTATGTGGTTCTAAAGAGAACCTCGGAGTGGATAGATAGCATGTCCATTTGCCTTTGTCCACAACTTAGCCTGGCTTCCTCTCCAATAAGAGCACAAGGGTAAAGAAAATCATGCAAGTCCATGCACTAGACCTAGTGCTAAGGAGGATGAAAAGGGAGAATTTTTAGCATTGGTGTCTGTTGTGTTGATAGCCACCATCTGGGCCCCCTGACTCCCAGTCACTTTTCCCACTGGGCTGTCCTCGGTAGCTTTCTTGTATGGGACTATTCCATAAGACGTTTCCTTAGAATAACCTAAAGACCTCATAGCCATTTTCTGTTATCTATGCCCCACCTCCCTTGCCCTGTGCCAGATTTTCCTCCTATCTAATTAGCTCATCCCTTAAGTATCAGACCCATGAAAGTTCAAATTTAAAATTCAACTTATATGATCTGCTCACATGTTAAGGGATTGTACAAAGAGAAATATCCATGGCTCTTCTTTTCCTCCAGGAAACAGGGTACCCTCTACACAGGAACCTTTTAGACAGTATTCATTTTTTAGCTCAGAGATAATGTTCTGCTGCTGGAAATTTCAAGAAAATGTTTTAGGATAAACAGGTCAGTGATTCCTGAGTTACACTATTTCCTCAGTCCTACCACCTCATCATAGTCATAGTTGGCCGAGACTTTGGTCATAGATGATATGTCTTATTATCCAAATAATCCCAAATAGAATCTCAAGGGAACCTATGAATAGAGTTATTCAGTTTCACAGAAATAAAATATGTAGTTTTGAAATTGGAAAATAGTTTAGGCTGCAAGGTAGATCTAATGAATATGCCATCTTAGAGTCTTAAAGGGAAAAAAAATTATTCATTCTCTACCATCATTGTGATGGTTTATGTCTCATTGTCCTCATAAAGCCTCCTGCAGTCACAGGGCAGCTTCTAGAGTTTGTTATTGATTCATGGCCCAATGCTGGGATGATGGGTGTAAGTACTACACCTTCCTGGGGCAGGGAGTCTACATACAATATAAGGGAGGGAAAGAGTCTTATTTCTCCTCCTCCTCTCATTTTGCTCTTACTGCTTTTGCTCTTCCATCACTGTAAAGTGTTGTTCATCTGCCAGGTCACCCTGCCTTGGTGTCAGTTGATTATGAACTGAAGCCTCCACAAACTGTGAGCTAAATAAAACTTTCCTTCCTTAATTTTGGGCATTCAGTACTTTGTTTCAGCAATGAGAAAAAAGTAACCAAGACAACCACCTTCCTCTGATTTCTCTTTGCTGATGCTATCAGCCAACCAACACTCCTCCTCTCTCCTCTGCAAGCGTTTTGATTTCTGCTAACAGAACTTTGCTTATTCGTAACTTCTCCCTACTTGTAATTCCTACGCATGGCCCCAACTGCTTCATAGTCCTCGCGTGTTTTTAGTGTCTGCTTTGGTTTCTAATTGATCCACTGTAATGTTTCCATTTCAAATGCCCTAAATGCAGAAGGTACCTGGATCTGCTAATGAGATTTCTGGTGGTTGAAATCAAGTCTTCTCCAGGCATTGAAGTAATCTAAATTGCCACCAATAAATATAAATGTCTGATTTAAGCAAAAAAGGAATTTATTGAAAGGATCATAGATGCTCAGAAAATAGAGACAAATGGAGGCAAATCAGGCAGAATCACAGCCAAATAAGAACATGGAATTAGTTGAGCAAGGATTCTGCTGCCTTCACTAGACCACAGGCACCATAATCTGTAACTGATCCCTGTACACTGGAAGCCAGACATCACTGCTTGCCCCCTTACCCCTGCTCATCCCAAAAAATAGGCATTGCTGCAACTACTACCGGAAAGAGGCCTCCCCATTTTAGCTTCCTTGTGCAACCACCCCCTGATTTCAAGGCTAAGGAAGGAATATTTGATTGACTAGGTCTAGATCACACACTCTCGCAGTTGCAGTGTGGGATGGAGTGGGTAGAGTAGAAATATTACCTGTTCTTTGGGACTTCCTCAGTGAGAAATGGGGTCTGCCTGCCACTGGGTGTCCAACAAGAGAAAATATAGTAAGAGAGCTGGATCACAGGAAGCTAAGAAAAATGCAGAACCTGTTATACTCAGGCCCTTGCATTGCAAGCCCAGCCTGAGCCAGTGAACTATGCTAAGAAGAGCAGAATGTGGTTGCCCACTTAGTGGGGCCTTAGCCAGGGCAAGAGTCTTAGCTGACCAATGAAAGATAGTGTTATAAGCAAAAAAAACACGGAGATTTGCTTCCTGTGCCCTACTCACTTAAACACACGTGAGGCACAGTTAATCAAAGTCTGTATTTATGCATACATCTGTCTTCCTGGGTGGACTGCAAGCATTTTAGTGCAGAAACTTCATCTCACTTCTTTACCCAGTGCCTGGGTCATTGCTCAGTGTGGTATATAGTATGTCCTTCAAAAATGTCTGTTGCATTATATATAAATAAATAAATAAGCTTTGTTTTCCCTAAGAAAAATGAACTGGATCAATCCTTTACTTCTTTGAAGGCAGTAAAGGAGTTTTACACCAGTTTCTAGAAAGGCATTGCTAATACATTTACCCTGATGAAATAAAAAGGAAGAAGAGCTTACAGAGACTCCAAAACACACTGACATGTTTTTCCTATGCTGAGTTTGGGTGACCACCTTTCTTTTTCTTTTCCTTTTCTTAGATTTGCCCTTAAACAACTATTACAAAAGTTGGCCTTGTTGACTTTGACAACTCCTCCCAGGCCTAATGCCACCAGAGTTTACCTATTGTCACATCTGATGAGCTAGACCAACCTGGCCCAAAAGCAAAAGTTTTACATAACCCCTAGTACTAACTGGGGTGGGTTGAAATGTTTCTCCTCAAAATATACACCCCCTAGAGCTTATGAGTGTAACTTTATTTGAGAAAAAGGTCTTTGCAGATACAATTAAGACTCTCAAAATGAGATCATGCTGGCTTAAGGTGAGCCTTAAAGCTAATGGAAATGTCCTTAAAAGAGATGGGGAGAAAAAAGGACTTGCCTTAGATTTTCTCAGGTGCCTTTGAAGCTCCAAAAGGAAGCAGGTAGCATTTTTGAGGCTCCAAAACAACCAAGTGACATTTTGATTTCTGTTGTTTTAACCCACCCATTTGTTACACTCACAAAGTGGCCATTTGTTAGATACACAAAGTTCAGGAAATGTCAAGGAAAGCCTTACAGAGTAGAGAAAGAAAGACAAAGAGGAAAACTGCTCATGCCAGCATGAATTTAAACATCTGCCAGGCAATCAAGAATCTTCTCACTCTTGCTGAAACCTTCAACACACCTTTGACTTTTCTCACTGGATAAACTGCATTAGAATCATGTGGAGTCTTGAGTGAACCTGAGGGCTAGGGCAGGAATGCTAAGCACAAAGAAATTTGAGGACACTTAGCTTAAAGGTCAACAGATCTAAATGTGTTGTTACATCTTCCAGGGATCTCCTACTGAGGTGTGGGCAGTCTCAGCATGTTTCAGGTGACCAGAGGATTTAAACTGCAGTGTAAGTGGTACCTATTGAGCTCATCATTTCATGATTACTGTGGTTTGTGGCAAGGTTGAGTAACAATACAAGGTACAATTTATTAAGTGCACAAAACAGTGGCAGGTGGTCGGGTGTAACAAAACTCACAGGAGCTGCGCAAGTGAAACTCAGAATGAAAATGAAAGGAGATGGGGGAAAACAGTTCTCTCGGTCTGCCTTACAGCATAGCTCATTTCTCCCTTCTGTGCTTCACATCAGACGCAGAAAGATGCCTGAAGAAAAGATTCATATGATGCATAACTGCCCTGGAGAAGGAAGGGGGGAGACCACCTTCACTTACCTGTGTGCCTCCGTTTCAAGCCAGATGCCCCTGAACAACACTGAACATGGACACAAGTAACAAGGCCCTAGCATCTGGACCCAGGGGAGTGGCAGGGTATGTGTAACTGTCCCTTGAGACTGCAGCAGAGCGCTTTTGTATTGATTTGCTCTCCCAGCCCACCAGCAGACGCATCTCAAGGTGAAGACCGAAGAGCTGGGTAGAGCTCAAGGAGAAAGTAGCCACACTGATGCTCTCCAGAGACTCAGCCCTTTGCAAGCCACACAGCCACCAAAATTGTTAAATGTCAGCTTGAAAGAGACCTCAAACATCAACTAAGCCAGACCTCTTACCTGAGTTGCAAAAATAGAATACAAAGACAGTCTTGAGAGGAATGTTACAATCTCACGAGTAACAAAAGGGAGACATCTCAATTAAAGGTGCCTTTCCCAGAGTGGCTTTATAAAGAGAGATGGCTCTCTCTGTGCCAGTTACCTATGGGGACTTTCATGATTGGCAGTCAGAGCCACTGCAATCCCATTCATTCCTCTGATGATTTGGTAGAGGATTCGGAGGCTAGTGTCAATGAGGAAGACTGGAACGCAGCGATGGCGCCATCGGGTCGTTGTTTGGAGTGGGCCAGAGTAGGGCTCATAGAAGAAATGGGAAGAACTTGGCCAGAGGTGCATGCTTTCTCCTACAGAGAAGCCCCTGTGTCTCAAAGGATCTGCATGAGCACCTCACATACCCACGTAAAAGTTAACCACACCACACCTGCCTTCCCCAGATGGGGCTCCCTGCGCAAACGCCTCCTCAACCTCCAGGATTTTCCAACTGTGGCGCAAGCTCCTCCCGCGCCGGAGTGGGGTGTTTTCCTGGCGCCGAGCGTCCGTGTTAGCAGCGGCTGGGGGGCGGTGAGGAGGGGGCCCCCGCTAGCGGCCATTGGTTGTGCGGGCCGAGGGGCGGAGGCACCGCGCGGGCTGGGCAGAGCCCTCAGCCCCGGGTCCTTCCTGCTGTGCCCGCTGCCTTGCGCGCAGGTCAGCGCCGCGCCCCTGAGCCCTGCGTTCCTGAGGACCTGAGCGCATCGCAGAGGCAGGGTCGCCACAACACCCAGAGCGCCAGAGGTCGACCGAGGTGGTCACACTGCCAGACCTTCAGGTCAGTGAGGGGCTCCCGACCGTGTCAGCGATCCGAGGAGAGGAGTCGGGAGCCGAGACGCACGGGATGCTGCGAGCGCCTAAGTGGGCTCGCCCTGTGTACGGAGCTCCCCCACTCCTCCTCTAGGGTGGCCTTGGGTCCCCGGTGCTCCGAAGCCTCGTTCCAGACTCTCCCAGGTCTTCTTGCTATAGAAACCCCCGCCCACCCATGTATCCTCGCAGCGGACTGCTTTCTCAGAGTCCCCGAGCAGCCCCTGGCAGCCAGCATGCAGGGGCTTAGAAAGACTCAAAGGCTACAACGGGACCTCGTGGGACCCAGCGCGCAGTCTCCTTGGCCCAGTTCCTGCTCCCTAGGAACGGGCAGCCAGAAAGGTCTGCTCTGGTGTCCGCAGTTGCGAAGCTTGCTTCTCTGTGAAGGTGCACAGTTCTACACTTCGCAGAGTGTGCTTCTAGGAGCTTTTTGTTTGTTTTTTGTGATGGTGTGTGGTCATTCCTGTGCTTGTTTTGTGCTTCTGTGAATTTCTAGGTTCATCTGTCCCTTGCTGGCCACTCGCACACTGACGGCCTTTGCTCCCTGCCATGTTCCAGTTGCCTGTCTTCTGGTGGCTTCAGTTCTGAAGAAGTTTTTCCTGGCACAGAGCACGCGTTCCTTGGTAGTGTTTTCCTGCCTTCCCAGCAAACCCAGTAAGTAATTGCCTTAGCGACCTTTTCGTCTTTCCCAGGTCTGATGAGGCGTTGGAATCCCGTGTTTCACAAGCAAGGTTCGAGGATTATAGGCAAATGGTTTGAGCTCTTATTAAGAGGAACGCGTAATGTGCTGTCCTCTAGGGTGCAGAAAAACCCATTCATTCACAGACACATCTTGTTAAGAACCAGGTGTGGGGACTGTGAATGAGCTCTTTCTGCCACCAGCCACCAAATGCCTAGACCCTGAGGGTGCTGGGGTTTTTAGCTTTGGGCTTCAGAGACTGGGTCTGTTTCTTACGGTCCTCCATTTCCTCTGCCTGCTCATTTTTCTTCGGGTTTTTGTTTTGTCTTGTCTTTTGTCTTGTTCTGTTTTGCTTTCCTAAAGGAAGATCATTGAAGTTTGTGTCTGTCTGTCTGTCTGTCTGTCTGTATATCCTGTCGTGGATTCTAAGGCTAGAGGGCATCTCAAAGCCTTTGCATTAGGTAAGGTCCCTAACACAGGTGGAAAGGCAGGAAAAGGTCAGTCCGGCTGCCCATCCCAGGATCACTCCTGAATATGTTGCTCCCCAGATGCTTTCACATTAGATTTCCCATATTTGTTGTTCAGATAGTAGCCTATCTAGAGAAAAGAGGCTAGATAAGTGTTAGTCTTTTCATACAAGCTTTCCTTCCTTCTATACATCCTCCTTTAAAATATTAAAAAGGTAATACTGTATTTAATTGACTTAATTATGCAGCTAGTATGGTTGTTTTGTCTTGTTTGTGAGATAGCACACAGAGGATCTTAAATATCTTTTTGAGATTAAATATACTTTTGCTGAGCAGAGAAGCATCATATCCCTTCATCCACCACACACAGGTCACCCTTTACATGCAGCACTAGTTGTTCATCTGTCATACAGATGGCTTTTTGAAGTGCACAAGACTGAAGTGCCTTGTCACCAATGACACTGACCCTCCCTCAGACCATATTCTAGTCACCTTCGAACACTGGGCACAGTGGGGATGGCCAGCCATCTACCAATCTCAGAACTGTGCAGGGAATGCTGAGCTCTAGTAAGTTGGTTGCGTATCCCATCTTTGTGATTTGAGTTTGAAGAACATATTTCTTTATTATTTTTTATGTCTGCACGTAAAACTACTTCAAAAAGCTCAATACACATTCACAGTTGTCACTGAAGAAGTCTCATGTTAAGGTCAAGTCTATTTTCCTCTGCTAATAATTAATTCAGTTCACCAAATGCTACTTGATGTTTTTGATATGCATAAGCACTTCAGAGGTTAAGAGATAAATAATAAGGTGGTTGTGTATGATAATGAATCAACCAGAGGACTTATTTACAGGATCTTGAATTTTTTTTTTTCTTATCTTTCATTAATGAGGGCAGATGAAGGATGGCAGAGTTGATTGGTAAACATGATTAATCATACAAGTCATTATGTAGACTTGAAATTATACATTCATTATAAGAATGAAAAATTAACCCATTGCAGGCAAAATTCTCTGATTTGGTATTTATTCTAGATCAAAGTTAAGGGAATTTAATGACACTTTCCTCTGGGCTTACTTCTCTCCCTCCACTTGTTTGTCTTTTAACATTTATTTCTATAAGGTGATTTTTATATATATACTCATTATTAGGGAGATTTTCACAAATGTGGAGCATGTTGTCTTATTATGTTACTATAGTAATACAAAGCAACGTAGGCCTACTTGTGTAGACATTTATTACTGATCATAATGATAGGCAAAAGAAAAATAACAAAGCCTGTTAGTTAATGGCTTAGGAAATATAACAAAGAAGCTCAAAATGTAAGTGTCTGAATTGGCAGGGTTCCTAACATTTCTACCTACAGGATTCAAGCCAGAGGCTTAAGTAAAGAAGTCCCTGGTGTATGTGCATGGCTCAGCCTTTGACTTCAATTCAAGAAATATATCTGGATATGCGGTAGTTGTTTCAGGTGTGGGATGACAAGCCCCTGAGCCCCATTCTGTGCTTGCCTCAGCTCGGATTCTGACATTTGGAGTACAGCTCCAGGATGTCGTGAGCAGCTCAGGCTCCAGACAGAGAATGTCTTCTTCAGGAGTTGCTTACAAATATGGCCTCACTCATGTTCACATTTGAAACCAAGAAAAGGCTTTATTTATCCTTCATTAAGTTTTGGTAATAAACAAGACTGAGGAAAGAGAAATCTTGAACTTTCAAGTAGCCATATACAGTTTAAAAGCATCTGTGACCAAAAAGTGGCCCAATCCAGCCAAAACTGTGCCAGTGTTTCAAAGCTCCACAATCATAGCAGAAACGGGATCATTATTAACATCTCAGATCCTAATTTTTAAATTCCAGTCCATTAGACTAATGAAGAAAATTATTCAGTACAATTTAACAATTTGTGCTATGGGTTTGGTTGTTGATGCTGGTCTTTTTGTCAACAGTAACAAGACGGTATGGAAAATGTAAGCTGACAATATTTGTGAGAAAGGTTGAGTAATATGACAGAGATGAACTTTAACTTCTGGAAAACAAAAGGATATATGTCTGAAACCACTGGTTTCAAATTCAGAAAGACAAGATGCCTCAAAACACCAACTCCCGTCCTTCAACATGTAGTCACTCCCCAGAAGAAGCCAAAACCGCAGCTTTCCTAATTAGTTGTCATGGTGATCTAGTATTGATTACAAGTATCTGATAATCTATCAATTATTGCCAAGGTTATGTTCTTATTCCTTTTCAGTTCCTTTTTGGCCAGGATTATAACAGAGAACATACTCCTTCCTTTTCTTAAATAGCATAGTTATAACTTTAACTCAAAGCACAATTCAGCTCTACTGGGAAGGCTTTCAGACCTCAGTTAAAGAGTCTTAAACTTTGAAAGAAATGGTTCAAATGAACCATTTCAAATGCTTGTGTTAAATAAAGGTCTACTGAGCAGGAAGAGCAAGAGGGGGACAAAAAGGAATAGAAGGAGAAAGGAGTGAGGTGGAGAGAAAAAAATGAGTTCTGAAGTTAAAAACTAGCAGCAGTTTCACTGTGTATGCTACTATTAAATTTTATTTCATTAAGAAAACACTTTTATTATTTTTCTATAAGAAACAACATGTTCATTATATCAAAGTTCAAACACAAAATGTACAAAGTAGAATATTAACATATCCACCATGCTACCTGCTAACAGAAAAATATATTAGCATCTTGGTGCATAACCTCCTGTCTTGTTTTTGAATCTAAAGTTGTGTACCTTTGTGTAGAAGAAGCAGTAGTAGTTGTTTTATAAAAATGGAATCATATTAAATGTAAAATTTATTTGCTTGACCTAGACATATATGACTATCATCTGTCTAGGTTTTCTAACATGAAACCCTTTTCATTTTCATCAGAATACTACGTTGTATGATTCTTCCATCACTTAGTTAACCAATCCTTAACTCATGGACATTTTTATTATTGTACTACTATAGTAATATAAATCCTTATAAGCTCAATTTCATAGTTATGTATCTATCTATCTATCTGTCTATCTAGCTAGCTATCTGTTGGTGGAACTGGGGATTGAACGCAAGCCCTTGCCAGGGAAGTGCTTGTTCTACTGAGCCATCTCCCTGGCCTATAGTTATTTATTATTTATCATAATGACAGTGAAACAAAAATAACAAAGCACATTAGTTAATGGTGCAGAGAATATGACAAAGAAGCTAAAGCTGTGAATAGCATGTGTGGCAGGATTGCTTTTAGCTAACATTCCTACCTCCAGGATTCAAGCCACAAGCTTAGATGGAGAAGCACTGGGCTACAGAACACATCTTTGGACAACTTTCAAATCTGTCCCATTTTTTTTGCTGGAGGATAAATTCTTAGGGTTTAGTATTGACACCATAAACCCCTGTCATGTACTTTGAAATGAAAGGTAAAGAGATAGTAGACACTTGGCATATCTTCTTGATTCTGGACACAAATATTTTGCATTCCTATAGAATATTACGCAAATCATAAAAATATAAATTTTAAGTTAAAGCACCCTGACCAAAAAAAAAAAAAAAAAAAAAGGAAATATTTACCAATACCATTCTCCCATGTGCCTTGGCACCTGTAATTTCCACCACTCTCCAGTGAGCTTGTCTGTCTTGGTTTTCACCGTGAGCCTACTAAATCAAGGGCACTGTTTGTAAGGACGGGTGGTGAACCGCTGAGTTGGATGGAGGTTTCCGACTTTCAGAAAGACTCCTTGCCACAAGGTTGGTCTAGTTCAATGCTCTGACTTTCCGACATCCTTCTCACTGTTCTCTTTTTGTTTGTCACTATCAATTTTCATTTTAAATATTTCCATTGCACTCCAACTAACAAAGATTTTTATTTACATGATGGAAAACCTGTATAAAAAAAAGAAATTGAATGTTTGGCTTTTGTCTACTTTCCTTTTGTTGACTGATTACCTCGGCTGTGAGCAAAGTGTGGATTTCAGTTTGGAAGAAAGGGTTGTGGGCTCCTGGGCTCCATATTGTAGCATCTGTCTATAGTCTGTCTTTCTCTGCACATCTTTTTCAGAAGGACACAAGGACAAACAACAACCTTCAAAATGCACTTTGCTTTTTGGTACCATAGTTTCTTGATTTTGAAATTTATAACCCTGATTTTATGAACAACCTTTTCCCTTTGTTGTTATTGCCATTTGGTCTTGGTTGCTTACTTGTTCTTATAGAGAGCGGAAAGTTAATATTGAGAGGGTTTACAAGTGAAAAGAATAAATTAGGTTCACAATAAATATTTGAAATTAGTTGTGCAGCGAATAACAACAGGTCACAGTTAATTCTTTTAATGTTCATCTGGTTTCACTTCTTTTTTAGTTACTTTTCTCTTGTTGCTGAGTAAAGTACTCAACACCCAAAGTTAAAAGAGGAAAGGTGGCTTTAGCTCCCAGTTTGTGGAGGTTTCAGTCCATAAGCACCTGGCTCCAAGACAGTGTGGTACATGGCAGAGGGGCACCTTTTCATGACCGTGGAAGATAGCAAAAGCAGCAAGAGGACTCAACACTGTCTTTCTGCCACTTGTATACTATATCTAGACTGCTGAACTCAGGGCGGTGCCAACCCGATCAGTACACGAGCAAGCAACCATCCGCTATTAGTCCCGACACTTTCAAGCCCAGCACTGCACTGCAAGCCAGTCACACACTCTGGATTCAGCCACCTCTGACCAAACCCTCCGAGGCTTTGGAGAATGTCTAGATAATCAACACTTTCTCTTACAATTTCCTTGAAAGCTAAACTTTTTGAATTAGTTCTCTAGTATGAGACTGCTAACGTGTTGTTGCTCACACCACCAGGTCTCTGATCCATCCGAAGTACTATTTGATGGTAGTACTCCATCCATGGTAGCACTACAGTCCAGCCAAGTGCTAAGCTCAGAATTTTTAGCTACTAATTCATAATCTACCTACTAGTAGGTTAATTAACATATTACTATATTAATAAGTATTCATTATCAGGTTTTTTTTTCTTTATTTCTTTCTTTCTTTATTTATTTATTTTTTTTTGGTGGAACCAGGGATTAAACTCAGGCCCTTGCTCTTGCCGGGGAAGTGCTTATTGCACTGAGCCATCTCCCTGGCCCTTCATTATCAGTTCTAATTTGTAAGTTACATGTCCATTTTACATGTCCATGCTGTTAAGAATTTGTCTTCTTGTTTGATTTTGCACTGATTGGAGGCCCCTCATGAATGCTGCTGTCAAGAGATCTAACACCTGTCAGTAGAAGGCAAATTACACGACAATACCAAAAAATTAGAATTCTCAGTAGGTGGCTTAAAGCAACACAGCCTTATTCTTGTTGATGCTGTATCAGTGGGATTGTGCGTCTGACCTTGTCTGTTATTAAGGCTGAACTGTTCCCCTTGCCTTGTAAGGTTGTATGCTCCATGTTTTTGTTCAATTGTGGAAACAGTCTTGATCAGAAACATGCGTCCACCCACTGTTTAATGCACAAAGGTGAAGGCACGCACTGCAGCCATTCGAGGATTGGACTGATAAGAACTGAAAGGTGCACACAGGGTTACTGCAGCACAGGGAAGGAACTAGGCGGCTCTCACACTGGGCCTGACAGTTTCTATGGAAAGTGATACATACCACTTTTCTTGTATTTTATTGGCCAAAACAGCTCATATATCCAGGGGGCTGGGAACATGCACTCCAACAAGATGCCTACATTAGAGGCATTTCATGAGTAGCTCCAGTGACTGCAAGTCTCAAAGGTACCCTCAAGTCAGCTTCCCAGAGGGCAATGTGTGCACATAGCTCTTGGAGTCACAGATTTTTAATTCTAGTCCTACCTCTAAATGGCTGCATGACCTTGAGCAAGCCTTTCAATTCTCTGAAATGTAATGTTCTCATCTTTTAAAATGGTGAGGTAGATAATAATAACTATCTTTAGGAGCTATGGAGATTAGGGAAAATATCCATGCACATGTACACACACACGTTCAGAACTAGCACATGCTTTTTTATATTAATTTTATTGAGAAAAAATTGAGACAGTTTTAAAACAGGTTAGTAGGATAGTTGCAATAATTAATATATTGCACATTGTTGTCCTCATAGTACTTATTCATACTACAAGATGCAGACAAGATACCTTGTCTAAACACTATTAGTACAAATCTTCTCACTGAACTAAGAAAGTAGCTGTATATCTATCCTATTTTGTGTATATAGGCATATATATTTTTTCACTACAAAATGGTCCTTCATTTATATCCCCATTTTTTGTTTATTTTTGTCAGAGATGGATATTCCATTGCCATTTAAATATTGTAGGTGCATGAGTTCAGCAAAATAATCCAAAATAGTCTAGTAGTCCATAATAGTAGTGGGTTATCTGTAGGACTGGCAATGTCAGAAGTTGTTGACTTGAGCCTTTTACAGCTCAGCACATTAATATGGCTTTATTTTTTATATCCTATTTTTATGCTTTTCTGCTGGATTGTTAAAACCAAGATAAAGCAAGACCTATATACAAAACAATGTAACTTTTGTATCTGACAAAGTCAGTCAAATCCCTTCAGAATTTACCCTGAAACCATGTACAGCAGTTTGTAGGTCTTTTGTCAGTGTCAGCCATGTGGCACATGCTTTTTATTCAGCAAATATCAGTAGCTATAATTTACATTGTGATGAAGGCTATGGTGGTGGTTTCCCCACATTGGTTTGTGTGGATATTCTTTCTATTTCTCAAGCATCCAGGGTTACTCTCTCCCTCTTGCGGTCTCTCAAGAGATCTCCATTCCACATGACGCAGGGTGCCCAGCCCCAACTCTTTCCCTCTACCTCACACCAGTCTTCTGTTCATGTTGCCTACATTCCAGTGCACATGATTGAAAGTGAAAAATACTAAAAGGTAGGTGAATATATGTTTCTGTTCAAGACTGTTTCTACAATTTAATGTGTGTGTGTGTGTGTGTGTGTGTGTGTGTGTGTGTGTGAAAGAGAGAGAGAGAGAGAGAGAGAGTTAGAATTTCACCATGATGCAGTTCAAACTGGCCTTAAACTCACTTTGTAGCCCAGTCTGACCTCACAGTGATCCTCCTGCTTCAGTCTCCCAAGTGCTGAGATTATAGGCATGTGCCACCACACACAGCCTGAGCCAATTTCTATTTGTTTATTTGTTTATTTATTCATTTGTTTTCTGAGATAATTTCTTATGCTAAGTAAACAATCATATCCTATTGGCATAGGTTCTCTGGAAATTCTGACTAAAACATTATTTTCAGGCAAAGAAAGTAATTTGAAATTTACACTTAAAATGGAAAACATTTTTGTTTGCAAGGAAGGGACTTAAAAAGAGGCTCGAAACTTGGCTTTTTCTACAGTTTTGGGTGAGAAAACAGTAGCTTCTCTGGGTTTCTCTGTCCCATGCTCACCAAGTGTAGCCAAGGTTTCTTTATTTTTCCTGCTAATGTTCTTACTCATAGAGATGACAAAGCAGAGAGTGGAACTGGATTAAGCATGCTCTGTATCCATTGTGTATAAGGGAAATAACCTAGGTCATGATGGGAAGGTTGAGTTCTCTGATACTGCTTTGCCTGAAGTTGTTACTTTTGTCCTTTTGATTTACTAATCATGTTAGCAAAGCAGGCCTAAGACTGTATTATTTTTAATTCTATAATATAATTTTGAAAAGATTATTCTTAGTAAGGCAATGAATTGAACCTAAAATATTTCCATGAAATATAAATATACTACAATGTATTAGGAATGACAGTTTCATTTTCCCTCCAAAACTGGTGCTGGATCAATGTGAGGGAGCCCTTCTATGATTGCTTTTGATACTGTACAAAGTAGAAGATGAAACCTGGTTCCTTCATATCCATTTTTGCCATGCTCTCTTGTGTGTTTCAACCTCCCTCGGTCTACTCTGCTTTGCATATTATGAAAGCATATTCTGAATACTCTATAAATTATAACTTATTAGGATAATTAATTTTTAAATATTTAGGATAAAATAAGTTGTTCAACCTAAAAGTATTAAATATTTTTTACATGGGCAGTGGGATATTTTACAGATCCCGAGAGTATTCCAGATAGACATCATCACTGAGAAAGAGACAGGAAAAGACTGGATTTAATCTAGAGGAACCTAATGACTTGCCTTAGAACTGATGTTTAAAATAAGCCACTAATATCAAGCTATTACTTTGTCATTTATGTAATTTTCACCTACATATGATGAGAAAGTTCTGATTTGACTTTATGAGCATTCATCTGAACTGTAGATAAAAAGGACTGCTAATTCTAACTTCTCATCTTACATTATTCTATTCAGGTCCATGAATTCCAAGGCACCATTCAGAATTTCCATCTCTCTGTGTTTCTTCTCAGACTAAGGCCTTCTGACTCAGTGTGCGATAGCAGTTAGAAGCAGGTTACTCCCTCAGCTTGGTTTTGGTTTTTACTGGGCTGATAGAAGGAATCATAATGAGAGTTCACACAAAATTCTCCTCTCCCAAAGCCCTGTGCAGATATGTAAGGGCATTTCTCTAGAAGGCAACCACAAGGAGGGCTGAATCATCTTCAAGTATGAATAACTTGTAAGACAATACATTTTATTGTGATTATTGCAGGCCCGGGGATAAGTGCATGTGAAGATTTACATTTGGAGCCATGGTAAAAGGAGCATATCATCAGCACCTCACTTCTCTCTTTTAACAGACCTACAGGCCAGGGCAGAAAATATTAAGAGAAGATAATTATGCAAAGGAATGGCCACAAGATTTTATGTAAAACATACTATGTGGTAGTAAGCTCAGAACAGTTTTACTCAGGTGTGGTAAGTTCCCTGGGAGTTTCTGTGTGTCCCACAGAGAAACAGATCCAAGACATTGTCTAAAAGCATTGGCTACATTATAATACTCAAGTTTACATCTGTCTATTGGAAAAAGTATATCAGGTAGACACTTCATAGCACTGTTCTTAATGGTTTGGGGGAACCTCTTATTGGAATATAACAAAAGGACTCCACACTGATGAAACCCTGGGGTAAAATTGTTGATTTCAACAGCTGAGTCACTCTCAGCTGCAAGGGGACAAAGCAGCCTGCCTCAGTTTTCCACCACAATAAAAAAAAACCCTGTAAGTACAGTTATTCACAGAGATATGCTCTAAAATTCCCAAATTGCTGTGCCACATTTGAGGCCAAAGGGTAGGCTGAGTTTTATAAGCCATTGTGTTGCTGAAGGCTGGCCTTTGGGCTCAGCCCTCAGGCTGTCTGTCTGAGACAGATTGGGAGACCTTTCAGACTTTGTGATGCAAGCCTTTGGGCAGCACTGGAGGGGTGGAAGCACAGGGAGAGAATATACTTTTGTTCTTTCAACACAAACATCACGATCCTCATCACTACCCTGTCTGAAGGAAGCTTTCTTCTGTAGAGAGGTCTTGGGGTAGTGAGTGCCTGGGAACAAGGTCTGCCCTGCGTGCATGCTCATTCCATCTCCCTGCCACACTAGGCTACATCCATCAATGCACGACTCAGTAGGTCACTGCTTTTTGTGGATGTCTTTGCTCCCCTGGTTTTCTTCTTAAGAGAAAAGGGACAGCTGGTGAAAACAATTCCCCAGGTCTTCTCTATGATGTTGTGATCCAGCCATCTCATTTTCCTTTCTCAAACAAAAATCACTTTCTGAACATGGTCCAAAAAAAAAAAAAAGGCATCAAAAATCCCTGGCTGGCTCCAAGAATTGTGGAAATGAAAGTGCGTTTGTGCCACTGCCCTGCGACAGGTCAAGGCTATGCATTGAGGATGAGGTCTCTTTCTTTTCTTTAAATCTGTCTGAAAGAAGAGGCCTAAAAGCACCAACCTGAACAGCACACACTTGATTTCCCACCACAATTCCTAAACACACGTGTGTGGGCTCATCCTGAGCAGTATTCATTCATTGTCAAGTGAAACACCAACCAGAGGGGAGGAAGATATATACTGATTTTTAAAATTTCAATAAGAAAATGAAAAGTAATGCCATGCCAGCCCCACCCCTAGGCATACTGAGCCAGCGACTCAGTCCAGATGTGGTGGCACACTCCTGTAATCCCAGTACTGTGGGTGGCTGAAAATAGGAGAGTTGCTATGAGTCTGAGCTGTGTAGTGAGACCCTGTACAAAATATCTAAAGAAAGAAAAGTAATGATGCCAGATTAAAATAATTTCTAATAATGCACATAGTCTATTTGTTTCAGAGTAGAACAATGACAAGAAATGTGTGTAGATATAATTTTAAATTAAGAAGTACTCTAGAAATAAATTAGGCTTATCATATTCAGGACAGGCATTTAAAAAAATATTATGAAATATCAAATAAGGGCAAAAAAATTCATTTGTTTATTTTCTATCATTCTTTGAAGGCCATTTAGAAGATCAGAGGTTTTGCCTAAATTTTCTGAATGTGACCTTCAGAAAGTGAAAAGGCCTCTGGTAATATATACCCTGAAAGTGATACCATTTTTCACATCTGTAATCCCAACATTCTGGGAGGCTGAGGCAGGATGATCGCAAGTTCCAGTCCAAAACCAGATTAACGTTCAAAATAAAGAATAGGAAAAGAGTTGACTGCGTAAGTCAGAGTGAAGCCCTGTGTTCAACTTCTGTAACACACACGCACACACACACACACACACACACACACACACACTACAATGGTTTAACAGATTGTCTGGTACCCAAATGTTAGCTTTACCACGGACTTATCTAATGTTGCAGTGACAGTGTGTGTGCTTGCTGCCCCATCCCTAGTAAATGTGAATGGATTTAGGTGCAGAGAGAAGGCTTGAGAAATGCAGCCAATTCTGGCCCAGTCTCTGGCCTCTGTGATCTGCTAATCTCAAGTTGACAGTGTAGGACTGCAAAGACCTTGAAGCGTCATCAGTCTTTCTAAGTAATCAAAAGAAACTGCCAGTCTACTGGTACTTTGCATAGATGGCTTTTTCTGATTTTCTAAGCAGTGTTATGGAAACAGCATCATATTTGACTCCTGCCTTCTGGAGAGACAAGAAAGATAACTATTACTATTGTGCAGATGGGAAAACTGAACTGTTAACGTTAGCTATGGGCTTGCCCCAGGTAAGCAGCAGAGAAAACTGACCAACTAGGTCTTAACGTTTTTCTCTTCCTACAACATGAAGAAAACTAAGAACATGATTCCAAAATGGGTTTTGGTTACTTCTCCATGAAAAGCTGTACAGACTGAGTGAATCCAATGGTTTTTACACCTCAATTTTCTGATATGAAAAATGGGTACAATGTTTGCTTTCTCTGATCTACATAGCTATGAGGAAAATGAAAGGTGAATAGTCTTTACCCTTTTGTCCATGCTACAAAAGTTCTTACTATCTATCAGAAAGTTGAAACCAGGTAATATAAGGAAGGGGTATGAGTGGGCTGAGGCAGAAAACTGCAACCCTGATTTGACTTTATTTACAAATGATATTCTTATCAAATCAATTCGCTTCTTTGTTATTCAGTCTCACTTATCCCAGGCTGGTCTCAGACTCACCCTGCAACCTTGGTTAGCATCAAATTTATATTCCTCCTGCCTCAGCATCCCAAGTGCGAGAATTACAGGTTGCTGCGATCAGCCATACTTTAGTTGTACCAGTGCATTTTAAATATCCTTTTCTTAGTCTGTGAGGTTTTTATTCTAGTTCTTTTTTTTTTCTGTGCACCATGCTCAGAGAGGCTTTGCTATACTCCCTAAAGGTGAATGACTGAAAATATTTACATGCTGGAGAAAAACTAGGTTTGCCAAAGCAGTTAGTGCATTGGCAGTCCCCTGTGATATATATATATATATATTTTTTTTTTTTTTTTGACATTGTTAGGAGCCTACAGGAGCTTAATAGAACTGAAATCGCCAGGCAAAGCATAATAAGGTGTAGGAGTCAAATTATTTTAAGAACTACTAAGACATTGTCCCTGGCCCACCCTAAAGAGCTGCGACTCATTTCTTCGTGTGACACCTGACAGGGACAGCCCTCTGAGGCGCTTTCTACTCCCCGGGGATTGTCAGTGCTGCTCAGCTCCAGCCGTGATGCAAGTGTCAGCCACTCAACAAATTTGCTGCTTAATTAGATTTGGAGAAAATAAGGAAAAAGCAAATTCTCAAGGTAAAAATGCCAGGCAGTGTCTACGAGGGGAAAGCCAGGACAGAGCAGGCATGCACTTCCTGGCACGCTTCGATTGAGATGCAGCAATTCACAGCCGAATAATCTAGTGCCAAAAGGGGCAAGGAAAGGTAACCTTTCAGGGCTTCAAGAAGGTTCTAGGTTTTCTACCTGGAAGGTTCTGTTCCCTCAAGTTGCTTCCCTAATATCTGAATACAGCGAAAAGCCTTTCTTTGCACCTGGCTAACCAGAAGTATTCCCCTTTGAATCTCCTCAAAACACATACAATTTATTTTGGTTCAACCTTACACTTCACAGACTGTTTCCACGTGTACTGTCCTGGTGAGGATGTGGAGCGGTAATCAATCCATTTGATAGGTGACAGAAACTCAGGAAATGCAGGCAATGTGCCCCACTTCCCAAAGGTGATGCTAAATCGGACTTTAAGCTAAGACTCTTGGGAGCAAACATTCTATTCCTGAATCCAACATTTTCTAAATCAATATGAAGCCCTTTTTTTATTCAAGGCCTAAAACATGTAAAACAAATTGCCTAGATACACTGAAAGAAAAGAAACATATAGAAATGGCTCCTGATTTCACATAGATAAAACTTTTATGAAAAAATTTAGCTGAATTACAAACATTCAACAAGATACATTTGCATGTCAAGGGCTTCTCCGACTGTCCAGAGGGGAATACCTGTGGAGAGGGATGCTATCCTGCTGCAGGAGGTGTAGAATTAATTTTCTGAAGGAAACAGGTTTGCAGCTAGAAGTTTTAGGGTTCTCATCTCAGAGAACATCTGTTGAAATCAAAGTAGATGAAATCTATTTTATCTTGAGTTTCTCAGAGAAACCTGGCACCTTGGGTACTGTGGAGGGAAAATAAAAACTCATTTTTATATCAGCAATTGTAATATAAAGACATAAACATTACTTGCTCCTGGGGGAGTTATTTCATTCCTTTTCCTCCCTAGTGAGTTTTATGAGGAAGCCTTACTGAAATAAAAACTAAAAACCGGATTTAAACATTGCATGTGCTGAAGAATGCCCTGAAATGCCTTTTTTGTTTTTATTTTTACAGTCTTGATGGTCACCCTATCCACTGCTGCTGGTTTTGTTTAACAAGCAAGGTTTGGCTGTGCGGACTTGTCGGCCTGAAGTTTCTGCTTGTGCCATGGTGAGAAACACAGTAGCGGCCCCGCCTTCTTCAGCCTCTCTGTGAAAGTCTGACGGGTAATATATTTGCTCATCTCTCACCCTCTGTGAAAATGTCGGAGCCTGACTCGGCGTCTGGATTTTCGGGAAGTGTGGAGAACGGAACTTTCCTCGAGCTGCGTCCCACGTCACTGTCCACGTCGGTAGACCCTTCCTCCGGCCACCTGTCGAATGTCTACGTCTATGTGTCCATCTTCCTCAGCCTCTTAGCCTTTCTGCTTCTGCTGTTAATCATTGCCCTCCAGAGGCTCAAAAATATCATCTCTTCCAGTTCCTCCTACCCAGAGTATCCAAGTGATGCTGGAAGTTCTTTCACCAACTTAGAAGTCTGTAGTATTTCCTCTCAAAGGTCTACTTTTTCCAACCTTTCATCCTAAAAAAGAAAATGAAAAATTCTTAATTAAAACAACAACAGCTTAGATTTTCCTTTATGGGGAATGTTGCCTCATGAAAGACATGACCCTTTTGGTTTTGGCTTGCTTTCGTTTCTTGTCTTTTGATTCTTTTGCTGTTCTTGCTGCTTTTCACTTGTGAATGGAGAAGCCGATGCTGACAGAAATGAGCACTGACTCCGGAGTTGGGAATTCCACACTCGCCACCTGACAAGATCTGGAGCTGGAGTTTTCGAGGTGGAGCAGCGTGCGTTGAACACCATGAACTCAACTAAGAAAGCCTCACAGTGAGTGCTGGATACGGATTCTTTCACTCCTCTGAGGCCAATGGAGCCAACTGAAACTGGGAAAATTAAGCTGAACTACGGGGGAGATATTTTCCTATTGAAGAGATAAAGCAAAGACACTGAATTTTAACAAGAAAGTCACTTTAGATCGAATGCATAATATTTCTAAATCTGGAAGTAAAAAATAGCTAATTTTTTTTTTCATTTCACTTTAACAAATGAAAGTCACATTTATTCATGCATATAAGTCATTTGGAAAAATTTTGGAAACGTTTATAACTTTTAATAGCAAGAAGTATATGTGTCATTATGCAGTTTATAATGTGTTTCTGCCTCTTGAGGTTTTTCTTCTACGTACATTATAGCCATAACAATCCTCGGTTGTAGAAATCTTGGTGATAATTGCTGCTCCTATTGCTAAAAGAAGCGCCAGGAGAGACACCAATGAGTTTTTATTTTAGATCTGTAATATTCTTTGATGAGAATTAAAAATAGGGAAGATATTCATCTAGTTGTATTTTGTACAGTAATGACTCCAAGTAGTTGTGTGTATTCCTTTATCTAGTTTCATAAGTCTTCTAATCCCATGCATAATCATATCAAGGCCCCCAACAAGTCAAAGCTTAATGTTCATTCACATTAGATTGCAAAATTTAGAGACTAAATTGCTAGCATACACATCCTTATATGCTCCATGAATGTTACATGTCTCTGATAAGTAGTTGTTTCATGTTAACATAATACTCTGCATTTGGACTCCAAGATGTGAGATTCTTTTAATCTTGTAGCAGCTTGCAGCTGCTGAGAACCTGGGAGCTGGCACTGTAAAGGGTTAGGCACACTTGAATTTGGAGAGGGAGGTGTGTCATGAAATGAAATACGCACATGAACACAGGCAAGGAAAAGGAAGGAAACCACGGTGCCACTAAGCACAACACAAAGCAAACAAACTACAGCTTCTTAAGAATTATAATTTTAAAAATAAGTGCCCCACAGTATAAATACTTAACTTAGTGTGCAGCCACTGTATCAACATGCCACAGTCTTCCCATGGCCACCAGGTCATTCCTTGCTCAAATACTTAAAAAATATAAGTAGTGGAGCTTCAACACTTCTCTTGGTTGTAGAATCAGTGCTTTAAATTGAAGAGAATGAGAGAAATAGTCTGCCATTTTGCAGTCTGCCTTTGTCATTCTGGAAAGCTGTGTCATTCCGGTGGGGACTAGAAAAGTGAATCAGAAGTCTTTTTTTAATCCATAAACTTCACTTAACTAAGACCACATTTAAATCTTTACATACATAAAAAATATCTTCAAACCATAAGACCAGCACAAACTTTCTGCCCTAAAATGTATAGTCAGCGAAAAATTTCTCTGCTGCCATTTAAGGAATAATAGGGGAATGGATGTTATTAGGCAGCACAGAATTTGGACTAGAGAGACTGCTGTTTCAGGTCATTATTAGTATTCTCTAAGTATACATATGCATGTATATGTACAGATACATTTTTGATGTGTATTCACATGTTCCAATTAAAATTATATGAAAGCTATACAGAACTAGAGATATCTATAGTTCCCCTTTTGCTCTTTATTCTTGTGCTATTTTGGTTATTGCGGAAGAAAAGGCCTGGGTAAACTTATCTTTAAAATGTAAAAGAGCCGATGCCCCACAATCTGATTATGACTTACCCTAAGAGGTAACTTTAAATCCTTTCCTTCTAGAAGAAATACAAAAACGTCTGCTAGCAAAACTCCTTAAATCAAATCTGATCACATCTACAAGCACTCCTCACCTCCCCTGCCACAAGATTCTTTTTCTCAATGTTAAATGAAATAATTAGGAGCATCGTTCAAAGATGGAAAATGGGATTTGTCATTATGAGCTTGTCAAGGTAACAGACTGTACAACTTGAGATGAATTTGTGTTGTGTGAAAAGGTCAAAAAGGCTGAAAGATGAGTTTATAAATAAAAAATTGAAGTCCACTTAAGCCTGGTTTCTTCTCTAATCATTTTAGTGAAGCGATATGCAATTTTCTGTCTCAGAAAGTTTTTCATTTTTAGAAAGGAGTTTTTTAAAATATCAGTATCTGTATAGTAAATACATATGTAGTATTGACAGCTACCTGAAATTTCTATACATCTGTATGTCTATAGAATTTATCATCTTTCTGCCCCTCTCTGTAACCCATCTCTCAGATAGACACACACACAGACAGACACATAGACAGACAGATAGATAAATAAATACTCTTACTTCAAACCAGATGTCTAATACACAGATGTCTAAACATCTGTCCCTTTATGAAATATTTTACCTATTAATACTGCTTTTTTGGGGACAGGGCTCTCCAACCTTTGTCATCACTTCCAACTCTCTGGAGACCTCATCAAATCACCACACATGGCTTCATTTTAGTGTGGACCAATTGTGAGTTAGGGTATTTGGCACCTTTAATACTGTAAGAAGACATTGTTATAAACAGGTATTTATTGAATAAATGGATATATGCTTTGGCACTGAATACAGTAGACATCATTCCTGTCCTCATTAAGTTTATAATTTAATGAAGATGAAAGTCAGAAAACAATACATATAATAACAGTTGCAAGTAGGCTGTCAAGAGAATGATTGTAAAATGATAAGCCACAAGGACAGCCCACCTAAGATATGGTGGTTGGGAAGAAATTTGGAGAGTATGGAGAAGAATAACCACTGCAAAGAAAAAGAGATATGCAAAGGTCCTGCAGCAGGAAAGGCCTTGGTTCATGCAAGCAGAAACGTCTCTGTGTTCAAATGCAGAGTAGCAGTTGAAAGTATGAAAAGGCTCAAGTTATGAAGGCCCCTGAGTTGTACAGGAGCTCGGATTTTATTCTGAGTGTGGGTGGCCCACTGGAGGAGCTTAAGCAGGGAAGTTATGCAACTGAATTTACGTTTAAGAAAGATTACTCTAGTTGCCTTCTGAAAAATAGACCAGAGATGAGCAAAAAGTCCTTGTCAGATCCACCTAGGGTGAGACATGAGAGTGAGTCTGCTACAAATACCTGTTCATCTTCAGCCATGGAAATGATCTTAGCTAAGAATGAGTTTAACCATTCAACTTCTTTCCTCTAACCATTACTTCTGCCTCTCCCTCTGTCTTACGTGCGCGCGCATGCACGCATGCGCACACACACACACACACACACACACACACACACGAGCACACATTTTTCTGATCCCCCATAACCTCTCATACCTTAATCCCATTTGGTCCTTATTTTGAAGTCTTTTAATCATCTGTAGTCCCAGAAGCACTTATTCAAGTATTCTTAACATATTGTGTGACTAATGTTCCAATCAAACTCCAATACAGCAATAAAATTGAAACATTTAAAGCTTTGCTTTTTTAAAATTTCATCCTTCAAAGAGCTATCCTTATTTGTGCACTATGTGGACCACTCCTTAAGAATAAGTACCTATCCACGCATTAAACTTTATCATAGATCCCAGAGTAGTATAGCCTCTTGGAGATAGTTGATACTTTTGGATAGCTTCTTTTCAGTTATCTGTCTACTCTAGTTAACTAATGCCACCTATCACAGAATATAAGATTTGGATTAAGACAGACTTTTATTCAAATCACCAAGCCCTAAATGCTACTTCTGCAACCTTTGATAACCTCTCTGAGGCAGGCTTTGATAACATGCTGTGACCAGTAGCTAACAAGGTGTGTGTAAACTGACACCACATCATTTAATGCACGACATGTAATATTACATATGCAAATGTCAATCGTACATAATACAGAATTGTTGGCTTCGGAAGTTTTAAAAGTTCCTATTTCTGCCTACCACCTACTTTCCCTGCCTTCCTGAATCTAATTCCTCTTCTATTCTTCCTTTCTCCACAAACCGAACCAAATTTTCCATGCACCATGCCATGTACTGTTCCGCTGTGTCTTCCTCGCTTTTGCCTGCCCCTTCCATAAGTCTCACCGAGACCTGTGGGCACACAGGGAGGAAGACTCTTGCAGCTGTTTCCCCAGTCTCCACCCACTCATGCTCATCCTCTTTGGCTAGACCACTGGTGTTAGGGACAGTTCTGGATCAAAATGCAATCAATAATGGTGATGAAACAGATTAAGAACAAAGCGAGTGGTGGTGAGTGCTCTGTGGCCTAAGAGGTATAACAGATGTACTGAAGGGACTTAAGGTCACAGTCAAACTGAAATTAATGCAAGGAAGATCAGGTTTGAGCAAGACAGTGCCTTCAAGATCTAAGCCAAGTAACTCAATGGATTAAAGCACCAGCAAGCAGGTGCAGGGACTGGGGCTTGATCCCTGGCCTGCTGTGCTAGCCCTGCCCCCAGGGTGCACTGAGACCACAATAGAGACTGGGCGTGGGGGCACACACCTATAATCCCAGCTCTTAGGAGGCTGTAAACAGGCAGATCATTATGAGTCTGATCTAGTAGTGAGACCCTGAACACCTTGTAGGCCCTTCCCTAAAAAAACCAAAAAACTAAGACTTCTACTTCAAAAGCCTAAGCATCTATCATTTGCATGAGGCAATTTCTATCAGTACTACTCTTTATTGAAATAGAGCCTGATTGCTTCTGTAGTCACATCTAAATACCCAGAGACCTCATCATTATAAGCCTAGCCTTTCTTTATTTCTTGGTGGTTGTTCAAACTGCAGAGTTAGCTCAGTTAGCCAGCATCTGTGCTAGCTGGTTCAGTGCACCTACCAGCACATCACTGATTTTCAAACCAACCTTGTTTTCTTAGGAGTATTTAGAGTAGTCATTATGCTGCTTATTCCTAGCATTCAAGAATATAAAATTCTTTTAAAATATTTGCATATTGCTGCTTATAGATTACCACATTTCAAAAAATGAAGCTTATGGTTTATTTATAATAAAATCCATCCAATTCCAAAGCTATAGTAATGCAGCTTTGATGATTCAGAGTCTAATTCAAGATCTCTTGGTGCTCCCTCATATTATTATAAATATCACTTTGCTGTGTTTGTACAGATGGAAGTCCATGGAGAATTCTGATTGAGAATATGCCAGATTATTTGCTGTCAGTTGTAATAACATTGAAGTATCTAAACATACTACTAGCTGCTCAAGGTACACTTATTCAAACAATAATAATAGTAATGATAAGTAATACTAATTACTAGCATTTATATGGTTCATTCTGTAATCCAGTTACTCTTATAAGCACATTTTATATTCATTTGTAATATTCATGCAGTAGGTACCATTATTTCTGTTTTACAAATTAGAAAACTGAGAAAGTTCACAAAACTAATAAGTGGTAGAATCAAACCTCCAACACAAAAATCAAGCTCTGTGCTTTGAAGATTAACTACTAGACTTCATATCTTTTCTTCCCTTCATTCATGTTATTTTTTTTTAATTAATGTATTTGGTACAGGGTCTCACCACACAGCTCGGACTAATAGTGAAATAGAGCCTGATTGCTTCTGTAGTCACATCTAAATACCCAGAGACCTCATCATTATAAGCCTTGCCTTATAATGTTGCAGGCTCCTCAGAACCAGGATTATAGGCATGTGCCACCATGCCCAGCCTCGGTGGCCAGTTTGTCACCCTGGGAGTAGGGCTGGTGCAGAATGTGGTGCTGAGGATCGAGCCCTGGTCCCTACACTTGCCTAAGCAGGTGCTTAGTCCACTGAGCTATCTCACCAGCCCATTCATATTTATTTCTAATAGATATGGTTAAGGAACAAGTACCTATCCACCCATTAAACTTTGTCATAGATCCCAGAGTAGTATAAAAGTACATTTGCTAAAAATGGAGAAAAGTACATTAGCCCACCACTAAATATGGGTGATACAGGTCTTACAAAGCCTCCTTACTCATTCACATAGAAGAGGTCAAAACTATATAATATTCCTGCTTCCAAAGTGTGGACACAAAAGTATCTCGGTTCTACAGGCAGCCCGAGAAATATGGAGACACAACATGTAGGTAGGAGTCTCTTTTGGAGACACATTCACTTACCAAATGACATGTGGTCCTTTATTTAACAAATATTTACTGAGCACTCAATATTATCAGAGTCATCGTTCTTTGCTAAACAGTGAGCAAAATCTTTCAAGAAGTTTACAGAATGGAGAAGACACAATAACAATATAAGGAAAATATATAGTGTGTTGGCTAATTATAGGTGCAAATGTAGGAAAAAAATAAAGCAAAGAGAGACAAAAGTTGAATTTAATTGGAAGTTTAGACAAAAGGAGACTTTTCTGAGAGGAAGTTATTTGAATTGCATTATGTTCTCCTGTCTCTAAAATTACAACCGAAAGCATGACCTTCTGGAAAATTATAACATGAAAATGATGTTAGATCTCCATTATTTCAAACCCTTGGAGGCTGCAAGATAAAACCATAAATCAAAACACAGACTCCACAGTTACCTGGAAAAAGAGAAAGAAAAAATGGTCCCACTTACATTGAATTGACCTCCCATTTCTCTCTGTTTTCCACCCATGATTCAGCCTACATAGCCGATTTCAATTTCAACAGCTTTGATTTTTTTTTTACTTAATTGAAATAAATGCACTTTGGTGTCCTGCCAAACCAGCCTCAGTGAAGTGGCTGTAAGCAAGAATAGACTGCTATTAGCACTTGCTAGCTGTAAAATTAGCTCTACTCGAAGGGGGCACAAGGCACAACCAACATACAGAGTAGGAAACCTGTTTCTATTTGAAGATGTTTTAGTCAGGCCACTTGGATGATGCTGAAGAGCTTCTGGAAGAACAATATACACAGAAGCATGTGCGAAGGATTGCTGGGCCTTCCATATTGCAGAAACAGAAGGCTGATCTGAAGACCGCCTTCAGAATACTCTCACCTTACACATTCAGTCCAGCACCATAATTCCTAGGGTCCTGTTGGCTTATAAGTACCTCAGGGCTTGTAGCTACACACCTTAGGCAGCACAGTGAAGGCTGGGGTCTGAAAGCCAAGGCCAAAGACAAAGAGTCTCCTTTTGAGGAGGCTGTTCCTGTCCTTTATCTTACCCATGTGCCTTCATTTCAGAGGAAAAAGGACATATTTCCTGGTAATTACCCCAGGAAGACAATAAGGCCATCAGGTCTCTCCCAGGGAAGGTAAGGAATGGAGTTGCCAGATATAGGCTGGCTGGGATCTTGGCCACTAGATCTTGTACGCTGCATTATATTTGAGTATTATCCTGTAGCTGGGGATAGTTGCCAAGCCCTCATACTAAAAGAATGCCATGACCATGTGCTCCACAAATTTATCTGAAAGTAAAAAGTGTGTGTGTGTGTGTGTGTGTGTGTGTGTACTTTGTAAATTTTCAAGTCTTTTTTCCTCAGTTTTTGACACATAAGATGGCTTAATAATGTTCTTAGAATGAGTGAGGGAGTAAAAGACAGGCCAACTATGCAAGAACGAATGCCCTCTCCTCCACGAAGGAGGACAGCAGATGAATTCAGATTTGTGAGGAAAACTGACTCACAATGATTCAAAAACTGGTAGAAATGGTGTGAATCAGAGACCCTCTGAGGACCCTTGCACTGGCTTCTCCATGACAGCTCTAGCAGATATTCTCTTGCTTAAACAAGAGAGTGGAAAGAAACCATATTGGAAGACATGACTGCATGGATCACTGAGTTTTAGACGTGAGTAATAGTTTGATGAAGTGGAGCTCATTCTATGCCCTGAAAATGTCTGCAAGGACAGGAAAAGTGGCAATAAGTCAGAGCACACAAAAATCCTATTTATTTCACAGAACTTGCCCTTCTTGAGATTTTAAACCTCTCCTTCTGGCTCTAATAGAGTAGCTCTCAATCAGCTGTTCCATATAAATATCAAAGTATTTCAAGCTTATTTGTACTCTTTGCTTCAGTGACCCTGTAGACAGTTTATCTTGCACTGTTTGCTAGGTTGAATAAAATTCAGGGTTCCGCCTGAATTCGTTTTCCCTGTTAGAGATTTGGCTGCCTCCTGCTTTGGGCTTCCTTAAGCCAGTAAAAGTAATTTGTTCCACTACATTCTCTCTTCATCTCCTTCTGAAGCTGCCCTCTTCTCACCTCAAAGGATCTCCTCTAGAGCTTCTGTTCTCTCAACTACTCTTTCAAGGAGCACACAGTCCTCTCACTTGGGGACTTGCCTGAAGTTTTTATCCAGTTCTCAGAGTGAACAACCCTACTCCTTAAAACCCTCTTATCCTGAATGCCCCACAGAGCTAAGGTCTTGGAGACATTTGTTTCCCAATCTATGAAAGTTTCTTCACACAACTTGCCTTTCAATTACATTGCAATGAAAAAGTCCTGAAGTCAGATTCATGGAATGATTGTGCATATCCCAGTTACTTGGAGTGCAGCCAGCTATCCATCTGATACAGAATTTTCAGAAAACATCTAGAATGACCATGTTTGTTTTAGTAATGGCATAACACAGGACTAAAATAGAAACTCTAAATAGAAACAAACAGTGTCATAATAGCCCATTCCCATTTGTTATGGTTTGGATAAATAAAAAGTTCTCTGAAAAGCTCATGTGTCCAAAGGTGGGGCCTTTGGAAGGTAATCAGATAAGATTTGGGGTGGTGGGTGTTCGCCTTACCTGTGGATTAATCCAATAATGAATTCATAGCTGCATATACTGTTAGAGTTAGGTCACTGGGGGCAGAACTTATCTTCCACACCTTCCTCTTTCTCTTGTTCTTTCCAACCCAGTCTCCTTCCTGCTGTTGTAAGATAAGCCACTGTTCTCCCCTGCACTCTTCCACTTTGATGTTTCTGCTTTAGTGCCAGCTAACCACAGGCTGAAACTTTGCAGACAATGAGGCCAAGTGAATGCTTCCTCATTGCAGTTGCATAGGTTAGCTATGGTTGGACATTGTTATTTTTGAAGTGTCCTGATATTCATTGTTTAATATGTAAACTACAAGCCTGGACTCATCTGTATCAGTTGTCTTCTGACTGGTCACCCTTTCCAGATGAAACAATTTGTTTGGTACTTATTATATTTGACACTTATCACACCTTTCAGAACCAATTAGCAAGGAGAACCAAGGTACTATAAAACTTTTGTGTTCAGCATGTTTCAGAACCCAAATATGTCAATAGTCTGCAGTGTTCCTTCTACTTTGTAAAAGGCTTACTAATGGTAAGATGCACCAAAGGTACAAGCTGTACCAGCCTGTAACTGTTTCCAGTCTGTTCCTGCATTTGTAAAGTTCTATTCACTCACAAGAGACCCCCCCACCCTACCAAGAAATGGTATGAAAGTAAATTGCTACACTAGCTTGGGGCTCAGACTTTGCAATATGTAGCTCTCTGAGCCTGGCAGTGTAATAAAGCTTCGTTGCCTCCACTTGTCCAACTGCCACTTGATTTGCTCACTTCAGATAAACCTAAAATTGCCATAACAGAATTACTACTTTTTGTCCCAGCAACAGAAAGTTAAAATACCTTCCCACATGAATGCTATAAGCAGTAACTCATTTGTATGCTGGGGACTGAGCCCAAGTAGTTGCACACATCAGACAAATAAATGCTGCAATTCCAGCCCCAATACTTCAAATTTGAAAAAAATAACTTAGTCAAAACTATTCTGTATAAAGAACACCATTTTTAAAGATATTCATTTTCTGTTCAACATCACTGGTCATTCAAAAGATGTAAATTATAACACTGAGACTCCATCTTACCCCAGAAAGAATGGCTACCACCAAGAAGTCAACCAATAACAACTGCTGAAGGGGCTGTGGTGAAAACGGAGCCCTTCTCTACTATTTCTGGGAGTATAAACTTGTAATAACTGCCAAAATCAGTGTGGAGATTCCTCAAAAAACTAGGATTAGAGATTCCATGTGACCCAGCTATTTCCCTTCTGGATATATTCCTAGAAGAATTAAAAACATCATAACACAGAATTTTATGTGCACCCATGTTTATGGAAGCACAATTTATAAGAGATAAATATTGGAAACAATCCAAATGTCCATCAGCCAAGGAATTAATTTTAAAAAAGGTGATCTTTTTACACAATGGAGTACTACTTGGTCATAAATAAGAAGAGCCTTGAGACCTGTAGGTAAGTGGATGCAAATTGAAACCATACTCATAAGTGAAATAAACCAGACTCATATGAGTAAACATCATATTGCCTCCCTAATGGGAGAAGCTAAGAGAGTAAATAAAATCCAAAGTGTAGATAGATACTGTGAAATGGGGAGAAACTGTTTCAAAGGAAAGAGAAACTGGGATGGAGAAAATAAAAAAGACAGGAAAAGCAAATATATATATATATATAAATGTTATACTACTAATCTCTCTTAATTAGTTGAGAAAGAAAGGCTTATGCTAATATTGTTTGGACAGTTAAATGCAATATGTTGTACTCTGAGTAACTAATTTAAAGATAATAACATGCAATTGTTGGCCATTTTTACTCTCCTATACCTTGTCTTGATATTTTGGGTCTTTTTCTCTTCGAAATAAAATTTTTCTAAAAAAGATGTTTATCTTCTTATAATACATAAATGGACCTTCATGGTCCTAGTTTAAATTAGGATTGAGAAAATATACAGGCTGTCAAGACCCTGGGGAAATGGCTGAGAATGCCGGGAGAGCCCCAGGTCCCCAGAAGCAGGCAGAGCACAACCGGGGAAGCCCTCAGCCTGCTCCTGGGTGGTGCTCAGTGAGCCGGCGCCAGTTGTCCAGAGCAGCGGTAGACACAGCTGACCCGCTCTTCTCCCTAATGTGAGAAGCCAAGAGAGTAACCCGAGTCATTAGACAGTTGGAAAGAGTTTTCCAACTTTCTCAACCTGCTGAGGTTTCTGCACATATGCTTGTACCCACACATACACGCACACTCCTGTCCATGACTGAATGCTCACCAACGTTCATGTCTGTATATCCAACAGCTACTTCTCAGCCCTATCCCTGTCTGAACTCCCAGAAGCATCTGACATACTGAAAAATCTCATCCTCAAAATTCTCTTTGACTTCTTTATGAGACCCCGTAATTCCCCTGCCAGTTTTCTGGCCATGACTTTTCAAGACCTTCCTCTACGTCTTGTTCTCAACTCTTCTTCTAAGTGCTAGGTGTTCGTGCTTGGTCTTCTTTTCCTTCCACTGCACAGTCACAGCTGCTTCCCTGGCCTCATTTCCATCTCCACGCCATTCACTTTCAGCTGACCTAAAAATCTAACTTCCTTTTGTCACCCACTCGGCATGTCCAAAACTAGATTCCTCATCTCCCTGCCCTTCACCCAGTAACCTGCCCCCTCTTCCTGACTCCTGTGATATTGATCCCACTCACTGCCACACTTACATTCAGACAACTACCAAGTCCTTATCTTCATCCCTTCATAGCTCTTTGTAATTTGACCACTACTCCTTAGTATGATTACTTTACTTTTGGCCACGTAGCAGGGATCTTTTATGGAACTTCTGGCTTTTGCCCTCATCCCCTGCCCCAATTCTTTCTCCAACAAGCAGCCAAAATAATCTTTCTAAAAGAAAACATTGATGCATTTGCCATTCCTTAGTGGCTTTCCATTGAATTCAGAATAAAGTTCTCTAGTGAGGAAGAGAAGAGGCCTTTGGATGCTGCTCTTCATCCTCTCACCATCATCCCAACAACTCTCTTCTCTTCCTCCAATCTTTGGAGCCTCCAATCTTTGCACAGGTTTTTTCCCTCTATCTACACCATCCAGTTTCTCACCATCTCTAATGCCTACCTAGTTTATTGTTACCCTTGAACTTCACTGAGATATTGTTTCCTGCATCCCAGGCAGGCTGTCTCCTCTGCACTGCATACCTCCCCTGTTGATGGAATCTATAGCACTCCCCACTGCAGTGCTTCACCTCTCTCTCTCTCTCTCTCTCTCTCTCTCTCTCTCTCTCTCTCTCTCTCACACACACACACACACACACACACACAGGACACTCTGAGCTATTCTCAGGCAAGGCTAAAGCTAACCTCCCAGGCCAGAACGTGTAAGGCACACACAAAAATATAACCAAAAAAATGATTGAGTGGAAGCTTGAGAGAGAAAGAAATTTTCTTTGTGCATATCAGTATTCTTATACAAACTATATCTAAGGGGAAAAAAAATAAATTTTTAGTTGTTTGCTTAGAAGCTATGCAGTATCTCCTAAACAAGTGAAAAGAGGAGAGAAGCTTAGTTTGAGTGATTTTTCTAAATAATTTAAAGCAGACATCTTAATGTAGCCCTTAACAGCATTTACACTGTTTGATCAATAAGTTGCTTTGGACTGTGTCTCTTTGCTCCTTGTGAGGCTCAAGTGGCAGAATTAGACATTCAGTTCCTTCCCCTTGCAGTGGGCTACCTGTGCCTCCTGATTGTTAATTCTCCTCTGGAACCTCTTTCTCCCTGTTGAGGAATCCTTGTGACTCAGCAGCTTGCAATCTGTCTTCTTCAACAAATTAGACATTTTTGTTCAAAGCAGACTGAACAAAGTTACCCAATGCATATCATATAGCAGTCAAGTTAGAGAAACACTAACCAGATTTCATAATCACAGGACATCTGCTTACAAGCTGCAGGTATATAGAGTCATTTTTTTTTCTCAAGGCAAGATCATAATTCAACTGTGCACAACCTTGTTGTCATAACGAATATTGGACTACTACAAAACTTCGTTGTGAAGAAAGTGTGTTATTAGTACTCAGTACTCTGATTTTTTCCTGTAGGATACAGATAATATTCCCCTTGCCTGTCTCCAGGAAATATACTTAATACCTTGTCACTTGATCTAAGGCAAATTTAATGAACATATAAGACCTCATTAAAATTAAGACAGTGAAATTCTCTAGTATAAAAATTTGTGGATCGACGTCTTTGCTGAATTTTAGAAATGTGGATTTAGGATTTGTATCAGCATTTTGCCAGAAAAACAGATATAACACAAGATATGCAAATGTATAACAAATTACAAGATTGGCTTACAATGGCCATCCACAGAGCTGGATGAGGAAGTGTGCAGAGGGCGTCTGCACAGTCAAGACCGAAGGACTCAGTGCAAGGTCTGGAACTCAGCGCAGTGTCCCGTGCAAGTCTGTATCAGGAAGCTGATGTATCTGCGATGGACAGCTGAAGGGTATGCCATGGAAGGCTGGAGAGTCTGCACCAGAAATCAAGCAGCCTGTGCTGGAAGCAAGGCGATGATGTGCATGCTGAAGATGAAGACAGGGGCTCTTAGGAAGAACAGAAGCAGGTCCACCCTTCCTCATTTCCCCTTTATACCAGACCAGGTGAGGAACCACCTTGTGGTGGGGCTTCTATAGCCTAGGGTATAGAATTACTGAACTGATTTATTAAAGCTTCTCTTAAGTTACTTCTAAAATTGGCACAATCAATCAATATAAAATGGGGTTTTTATCTTTTGTGTTTATTTCTGCACTATTTTTAAGTGGATTTTATTGGCACATTTTTAGACATACATAAGGATCCATTCATCTTTGGGAATTTGTACCTGGACATGATAATCTTGTTTCTTTTTTCCCCCACCCCAATCATCTCCCTTCCCTCCTTCCCCAACCTCTCTCTTTATTTACCAAGTGTTGTTTTCAGTATTCCTTGTATTGCTTTTCTTTTCTCTTCTTTCTGCCTCCCCACTGTGTCCCCTTCCCATTTGAATGTTTCTGTATTTCCTAATATCTATTATATACCTTGTTCCTCATTTACTCTTTTAGTTTCTCACACCAGAGAAACAATACTATATTCAAACATCTGTGTCTGTTTTATTTTACTAAAGTTATGGTCTCAAGGTTCATCCATTTTTCTTCTTATTATTATTGTTATTATTTGTATTTTTAGGGAAGGGTCTACAGGTGCATGCTACCATGCCCAGTCTCAATTGCCATCTTAGGGTGCCCTGGGGGACCGGGCCGACATGGCAGGCTCAGAGATCAAACCCCCGACTCCTGCATCTTCTTGCAGGCTCTTTAATCTGCAGAGCTCTTTGGCAGCCTCAGTACATCCATTTTCTAGAAATGTCTCAAATTTATTCGTCTTTATGGCAGAATAGTATTGAATAGTGAAGGAAAAAAAAAAAAAACACATCTTCTTTATCCATTCATCCACTGATGGGTATTTAGGCTGTTTCAAAGGTTTAACTATTACAAGAGCCAGCCAAATAGCTCAGCAGATTAAAATGCCTGCTGGGGTTTGATCCCCGGCATGCAGTGCCTGCCCCATCCTCAAGGCATGCTCAGACAACTGAGATTGGACATGATGGTGCTCACCTGTAATACCAGCTCTTGGGAGGCTGAACACAGGAGGATCACTAAGAATCCAATCTATATAGTAACACCCTGTCAACCCTATAGAACCATAGTAAAAATAGAAAGAAAAAAAAGGAAAGAAAGTAAGAAAGAAAGAGAGAGAGAGAGAGACAGAGAGAGAGAGAGAGAGAGAGAGACAGAGACAGAGACAGAGAGACAGAGACAGAGGGAGGGAGGGAGGGAGGAAAGGAGGGAAG
>PVKA01005697.1:0-88605 GCA_004027165.1 Ctenomys sociabilis
TATTTACACATGTGTGTCTGGTTTATTTCACTTATGAGTATATGTTCAAGTGGCATCCACTTCAGTATAAATGCTTCAAACTTATTCTTAATAGCTGAGTAATACTCCATTATATAGAAATACCACATCTTTTTCAACCATTCCTCATGTGATGGACATCTTGGTTGTTTCCAAGATTTTGCTATCACACATTGTGCTGTGTGCATAGACAGTACAGTTGGGATAGATAACGCTGTGCTTCTACATAATTCTATGAGAGGCAAGATCTGCACTAATGGTGGTTGGACAGGATATTATGCCGGCTTTTAGTGCTATGATCATCCACTAGGTAAATACTTATTGAATCTTTGATATAATTCAGCTATAAAAAAACCTGTAAATATAATTTCATGTATGCACCTTGTACAGTACCAAAACATTATGAAAACAGTTTGCAATGTATTAATTCATCGACTCTGTATGGTTAAGGTGTCTTGAAACTGTCTGATTGACATTTGTATTTTAATAAAATAAAAATAAATGAAAAAAAAAAAAAAAAGAAATTCAATCAAAAAAGGATTCCACAGTCAAATGAGGTAGGAAATCCTATGATAACCCCACTGCCAATATTTCTGGAATATATAGTGAAACATACTGACATACTAAGAACTGGACAATCCTATCCAATTAAGAAACACCTTAATCCAACGGTCACCCAATATATTTGGCTATCAACTATTTCTCCCTCAGGAGCCCTTATAAACACTCTATGGAACTAACAATCTTTTCCTACTGGGGCATTTTAATGAAATTATACACTGAAAACTGCATAACACTAACAAAGAAGGACTCATCCAGGAAGCAGTTTGTGAAAGTAAAAATTTTTATTCTGATTTATTTCTCAATGTATAGATCAATATAATGCCAGTTTTCAATGGCAAAAATTTGGTTCCACTGAAACTCCATAATGCTACAGAGAGCTACTACTTTTTCCAGGAAGTAGGTAAACAGCTGGAAATAGAAAGCACACTTTCTAGCAGCATGGCAAATTAAACCACAGACCTCAGAGGCCTGCAACTTTTACACTAGAAATGGCACAAACATTTATTAGCTGGTGACAGAAGTGAGAAATGGAGAAGACACGAACACCAAAAGGTGCACTATATATACTATAAAGACAGACAAACCAAATAGACCTATGAGGGTTTTAAAGAATAATTATAGAAAAGGGAACCAAATACTTTACTCAAATGGTTTTTAGAGCCTTTCTGTAGATACAAATATATATATATATATTTATCCAAAAATATGTTTTATACAGATAAATGTTTCTCAATTAAAGATGGGACCAAAGCTATAGTTATAACATAAAGCAGTCTTTTGTAAGACTATCCACCTGAATTTTCAATTTCTTTAAAGTTAGTGCATTAATTTTCCAAATATAATTACCTGACATCTTCTTATAAATCAAGTAGGCATTGTCTTTTAAAAGGGTATACACGGTATTTCTAAGATTCTGTACATATCAAACTTACAAGCCCCCAGTAAGAATCATTATTAATAAACATATCAAAAAGGACTAAATTGGATTTTCCTCTTCATAGTAAATACTTTGTGATTACCAATTTACAAGTATTGAAAATGCACAAGATTTTACTTCACAAGTACTTTTGTTAATAAGATATTTTGATTCTATATGGCAATAAATCTTCACATGTTGTAACTACTAGTATGCATGGGGCATTACCACTGACAGTCACTATATATAAAATAAAGCACACAATTACTTTGGTGATTTTACAAATTGTTTTGTCCAGGTGTAAAGGCTACAAAAATTCCTAAAATAGAGAACACTGAAAACATATTAAAGTTTGACATCTGACTTTATAGTATTTTCATTTTACCCTGAAAGATAACTAAAAAATTATGACCCTGCTGGAACAGGTCACCTTGCTAATATAAAAAATTGGTGAGTGTAAGAAATTGCTTCACTGGTATGTGGGATATCTGCAAATAGTTCTTTCCTCTTCCGAATTATTAGAAAATTGTTCAAAGATTAAAAAACAAAATAAAATATGCAGTGGTCCCTAAACTATTTTGAAGGCAGGTAGCTTAGTCTAAGCTAAAATATTTTTTTTATTTATTTATAGTAATCATCCTCCCCTCAAATGCCCTTTTAAAAAATGCATGAAACAGTACAATAGCAAGAATCAAAGAGCACAAACTGTATTTTCAAGAACAGAAAAATCTCTAGTGCTGAAAGATACAGTAAAAAGCAGATTTCTTTGGGGACATTGATCAATTAGTTTACAATTCATTATGAAGATTTTTCTTTTCTATTACGGGGAGAGTCTGCTCCATTTGATGTTACTGTTCCATTCACACCATTTTCTGAAAAGAGAAAATTATTAGTGTTACTCTCTTAAGTTAATGCAGATAATAATTTTGTACATAAAAGAATCTTAAGAAAACTTTTTTTTTTTGCCTTAAGACAGGGTCTCACTATGTAGTACAGGCTGGCCTTCAATTCAAGATATAGTTCATGCTGGCCTTGAACTCATAGTTAGTGATCCTCCTGCCTCTGCCTCCTGAGTGCTGAGATTACAGGTATGTGCCACCAAGCTTGGTCTTCAGAAAGGAAAATATAAAGTACAGTATATACTCAAGTAAAACGTATTAAATTTACTCAGAGGCTGGCCAGATAGCTCAGAAGACTAAGTGCCTATAACTGGGGGTTGATCCCCAGCATGCTGTGCCGGCCCTGCCCCTGGTGCGCCCTGAGACAGTGACTGACATTGGATGTGGTGGGGCATACTATAATCCCAGTTGCTTGGGAGGCTGAGAATAGGAGGATCACTACAAGTCCAATCTGTGTAATTGAGACCCTGTACTAAATACATTAAAAAAGAAAAAAAATCTACTCAGATTTAATCAATCATAAACCCTAATGTTGAATACAAACTGAAAACAAAAAACTAAAAAACAGCAAATACTACTGAACGCAGTTTTCTCAGTACTACTGAAAAAAGTGATAATAAAAAATTATTTTTAAAAATTGTAAGAATTTTTTGGGCAGGCCTATAATTCCAGCATTTAAGAGACTGAAGCAGGAGGATCACTTCAAGTTTTTTGAGACTAGCCCAGGCTAGCCAGTGAAATCCTGTTTACAAACAAATATAAAAAACAACAAAGCCCCAAGAATTTAAAAATCTTAAGAGTAGTTTCATTTATTTATTTATTTTTGGGGGCAGAACTGGGGATTGAACTCAGGCCCTTACACTTGGCAGGGAAATGCTTATTCCACTGAGCTATCCCCCTGGCCCCCAAAACAGTGGTTTTAGTGGGAAAAAAAAAATGAAAAGAGTAGTTTTAGTAGAAATAAAAAACTCATGTGACCTCAGAGTCTTTGGATAGACACTTCTTTAAAACAAACTAAACAAAATGTAATTTGAGATGATGTTTCAGTGTTGTCATGGTTTTTTTGTAGTTCTAGGCAATGAAACCCAGGGGTTCTCTGCCACTAAGTGGAGTCCTTTCTGCTTTTTAAGTATGAGACGGGGTCACTTTAAGTTGCTCACATAGAATTTGAACTTGTGATTCTCCTGCCTCACATCCCTCAGCATAGCTGTGGCATCCTGCCTGGCTGAGGTCTCCTACGCAAAGCCAGTATATAGTAATTTAATGGTTGACTTGCCTCTCTCTCTCCAAAAATAGCCATGAAAGCGGACTATAAAACTAGATATTTCATGGCTCTGGAAAACCAGATGGCAGACAGGACTTGATGTGACAAGGTTTTAGAAGGAAAGAAAATGAACCAAATAACTGTTATTTCCCTGAGATAATCGAAATACTCAATGACCTACATCTGTAGATTCAGAAACTGAGAGCACAACAGAGCAATAGCCTAGAGTTGCGTTCAGGCAGAGCAAGCAGCCAAGATTCAGCAGAAATCTCAGGGAAAGAGAGCGTTAAGGCAAGAAACCAATATTCTATATGTATTCCTTCCTCAACATGTTTGCCAATATTAAAATGTGTATGTACCTTAGAAGACAGAAATCACACAGAAAACAATTCCTAAGAAACTACAAAATCTTATACTGACAAGGAGATAAAAATCTGATTTCAAGGCTTACCAAGGGTCTAAAGATTATCTCAAAGATAAATAACAAGAAAGCAAATTAGCTGGGTATGGTAAGCACTCAGGAAGCTGGGACTGAAGGATCTGCTGTGGGTTTGAGGTCATCCTGGACTACAAGGTGAGTTCAAGGCCACTTGAACTGCATAGTGTGACCCTATCTCAAAAAGACAAAAACAAAACAAAACCCCAGCAGATTAAATCCAGAGAAAGGGAAAGAATAGAAATCAATGCTACAGAAAAGATACAACTAATAAAATCAACAACAAAAAATAAATATTAGGTTGTTTTTGTATTGCACACATTAAACTTCTCATACACTAGGAGATACTGCACTACTGAGCTACCTCTTAGCCCTCAAATGTTGGTTTTGGCTGATGAAGAAACAAGAGGAAAGGTCTAAGTTACTAACACGGGAAATGAAAGCTAAAATCAGGTATTAATAACAGGAATATTATGAACAATCTTAGATAAATTCATAAATTTATACAAAATAGAAAAATTTCTTGAAAAAACGTAATTTATCAGGAGACAAATAAAAAATCTGAGAAACTGTATTTTTTAAAAAATACAAATGGATGGCTTCATTGCTAAATTCTTTCAAACATTTAAAGAAGTAATAATGTTGACAGGGCACAAAGGACAAATCTGACCAATGCTCTAAGGCCAGCGTCACACTGACAGTATAACTTGATAAAAGATAACACACACAAAAAGGCTAATTACAGGCCAGTGTTTTTTTATTAATATAGATGTATGAATCCTAAGAAAATATTTAAAAACCAGGTATCTCCAGTGTACTATATCCCTAGTCCTTTTTTTATTTTTCAGACAGGGTCTTGCTAAGTGGCCGAGGCAAGGGTCACATTTGTAATCCTCCTGCCTCAGTGCTGGGATCACAGGTATGTATTTGAGGTCAGCATGGGCAATTTATTTATTTATTTTTGTATTTTAGGGTAGGGTCTACAGGTTGTTCAGGGTCTCACTGCTAAATCAGACTCATAGTGATCCGCCTGTTTAAAGACAGTATCTTGAAAAAAAAAAAATTAAAAAGTACTGGGAAAGCAGAGTGCCTGTGAAGCATTTGTGAGGCTCTAGGCTCAAACCCCAAGATGGGTGGTGTGTGTGTGTGTGTGTGTGTGTGTGTATATGTGTGTTTGTGCATGTGTGAATCCAGTTATGATGAAAATTTATAGTAAATCAAGCACAAAAGAGAACTTCTATAACATAATAAAAGGTATTGGGCTGGGGAGATAGCTTGGTAGCCTAAGCACCTGCCTGACAAGCGCAAGGTCCAGAGTTTGATTCCCCGGTACTGCATGCAGCACCAGCCCTGGAAGACCAGGTGCACTGGCACATACCTGTGATCCCAGGGCTAGGGAGGCTGAGACAGGGGGATTACTACGAGTCTGAACTGCGTAGTGAGACCCGCTATCCAAAATAAATAAAATAAAATAAAGAATAAAAGGCATTTAAAAAACACTTTTTTTTGGTTGGTACAGGGGACTGAACACATGGTTAGGGGCAAGTGTTCTATCTACCACTGAGCCACATCCTTTAGCCTGAAAACAGTGAGATAGCTAAAGGTCTCTCCTTTAGGATAAAAAACCCCATTTATTCAGATAATATTAAGGTGTGTTTCTAGCAAAGAAAAGGTACAGGACTTGGAGATAATATGATCATAGATTTGAGCATAAACCTCTCAATAAGTTAAGGACGTTCCAAATATAACTTAAAGAAAATGAATGATATTTCTGTACCAGGATAACAAATAATTAAAACTTTTTTAAAAAGCACATACATTAGTTTGAGATATGAGACACCTTAGACTAAAACTAACGAAACATATATAAGATTCTTATGTCTGTAAAATACTGCCTTTGAGAATTTGTCCAAAAAACAGTAAAGGAGGAAATGTACTTGAGGTCAGTGGTGGCAAACCTGCGGGATGCATGCTGTTTGTTATCATCAAAAGTTATAAAAGGTTCATAATCACTGCTTTTGGTCATTCTATGAGGCCAGTATTACCCTGCTATCCAACTAAGACTAAGACATTGCAACAGACAATACATGCAATATCCTTTAATACACACATAAAAATCCTCAACAAGATCCAGGCAAAGAAAACCTAGAAACATAAAAAAGGCTGTACACCATGACCAAGTGGGATTTATTTTAAGAACGCAATGTTAAGTCTGTTATCTGTAAAACAACAAATGTAGTTCAATCCCTGGTTCTGCAAAACAAACAAACAATAAATGTAACCTGCAATACCAACAGAAAAAGAAACCCACAAGATCATTTCAACAGATACAAAAAAATTAATAAAATAGATTATGATAAAAATATAAACGGGTCTAGGAAAACAGCTCAGTGGCAGAACATAATTGGGGCTCCACAATCTGCAAAAGCAAAGCAAACAAAAAAGCAACGCCTGCCCAAATTCGTCCCGGCACACATATACAAAGAAAAGTGACTTCTCTTCCTGAGAGAATGCATACCTCACATCATACTTCATGCTAAGATTAAATGCTGAACCCCCTAAGATCAAGAACAAAACAAGGATATTTCTATTCAACACCAGTGGAGAGGTTCTAGTCAGGCTAATTTGCCAAGAAAATGCACAGAAAGCATTCAAGGTTGCACGTGAAAAAGTAGAAACTATTTTTCCTTATGGATGACCCATGTATACTGAAAATCCACAGGAATCCACACATATTTTTTTGGTATCAGGGACTGAACTCAAGACCTTGCACTTGCCAGGCAGGTAATTAAGCCACTGATCTCTCTCTCCAATCCAGGGATCCACTCATATCAGAATATCAGGAGGGTAACATTAGATAGAATATTAGATAGTGTAATATTCACACTATTAGAATAAAAAAAATCAGCAAGGTTGGAAGGCACCAGAATAATATGAAAAATAACTGAATTTCTATACAGTAGCAGTGAGCGATCTGAAAATGAAGTGAAGCTGATTCTATTTTACAATAACATCAAAAGAATAAGGTATTTAGGAATAAATTTAATGAAAAAAGTATAGGATTTACTGACTGATGACATGAAAAGACACTCTCCCCTGGGCAATTTAAAGATTAAAGATAGTCCCTATGAAACCCCCAGCTGGCTTTTTTGCAGAACCTGAAAAGTTGATCCTGAAATTCATATGGAAATACAAGATAAAATAAACAAAGCACAAAAAACAACACAACTGAAGGACTCATATGTTCTGATTTCAAACTTAAAAGCTACAGAACCCAAGACAAGTGTGATACTGGTATAAGAACAGGTACAAATAAACGAACCAAATTGAAAACTCCTACTACATGACTTTTGATAATGGTATTAAGACAATTCAGAGTGAAGTTAATCATTAGGACAAATGGAAAACTATAATGGTACATCTTTTGTTTTGGAAGATAGTTTGGTAGTTCCCTCCAGATGTTAAACATACCCCCACCAAAAAGAGAATACATTAGTAGGGGCACAAAAAAAGCTTCTACTTGAATGTATTACCCATGACGGACAAAAGTAGAATCAATCCAAATGTCCATCAACTGATGAACAAAGAAACAAAATGATCCACACAGAGGGATATTTAGTCACAAAAAGGAATGAAATCTTGATTCATGCTGTAACATAGATGAACCTCAAAAATATGCTAAGCCAATGCCAGTCACAAAAGACCACATATTGTATTGTTCCATTTCTATCATGAAAAAGCTAATCCATAGAGACAAAAAATAGAGTAGTGGTTGCCAGGAAAAAGGAAACACGAAGAGACTGCTAATGACCAAGAGGCTTCTTTCTGGGGGTGATAAAAATATTCTGGATTAATGGTTCATGCCAACTTGGTGAATGCACATAAAAAAGAATGAAATGTATGGTTTCAAGGGTGAACTTTATTGGGGAACCCCAATGTAAATGTTTAATAAATACTCAATATTCCTAACTATCTACAGACTCACTGTAATTCAATCTAGTATCTGAGCATAATTTTTTGTATGGAAACGGACCACATATATATAACATGCTAAGAATTACCAGGACATTACTAGGACAAAAGTAGAAGACATAGGAGGCTGGGGAGATGGTTCAGTGGAATAAGCACTTCCCTGGCAAGTGCAAGAGTCTGAGTTCAATTCCCCGTTCCCCCCCCCCAAAAAAAGTAGAAGACATAAACTATCAGATATCAAGAATTACAGATATCAAGAACAGAGATGATATATTTTTAAACTGGCACTACTTGTGTTACAGTTTAAAACGTAACACCAAACATACAGTTAAAATATTATCTGCAATGTCAGTATATTTTTATTCAAAAGTCAGGAGAAGTTAAATGCAAGTGTAGAGAATCAGAAGTTATAAAAAACATTGTTCCACTTGGGACTAAAAGGCAGATGGGAAGGGTTGGTAGTTTTTAAAATGTGAACAAAGCTGGTAATGGTGGTGAAAACCTATAATCCCAGAACTTGTAGAATAAGGCAGAAGGATCACCATTAGTTCAAGGCTAGTGTAGGCTACACAGTGAGTTCAACACCAACCTAAACTACACACAGCCAAGCCTTTGTCTCAACAACCAACCAAAATAAAACAGCAGAACAAAATGTAAATAAGAACCCTGAAAAAAAAAAACCTTGGTAACACCACATTCTTGCACGGCTATTTACTAAGTGCCCAAAGACATTGGTTGACAGTGGTTCAAAGTAATAATCATGGAAAACTTGTGAAAGGAAAACTTAGCTGACGTGCTCTGAGGCATGTAACCAACTCTCTTCAGCCAAAGAATCACCTATATACACAACAGAGGAAAAATAATTTTCTTCCCCATGTGTTAATAAAATTAGTTTTCTTTGTAACATTTGAACATAAGTCTCTCAACAAAAATTTTAAAATGTTTTTTACTTAATTAGCTTTTCATTGTCTAATGAATACAGACCTGTTCCTTTTCTAGAAGATCTGCCACCTTTAGTCATTGGTAGTTTCTTCCTTACAGGTGGTGCTTGAAAAGTAGAGTGTTCCCTCCACCTTCGAAGCTGGAAATTAATAAACTTCCACATCATGAAAGCTTGAGTGATACAAATGGATGCCAGAACAGCAATTCTGAAAAAAATTAAGAAATAAAAAATTAGTAGATGAAAATATGGCCATCAAAGAAAAGTATTATACCCTGCTTTGATAATTTAATGCTATAATTTCATTCCATTGACAAGACTACGTTAATAATCATTCTACTAATAAATTATCCTAGGTTTCAGTTTAGTACTTTAATTTAGAAATAAAACTGCAACGGATACACTGTAGAGAAAATGGGAACGTATACTATACAGTAGTTCAAAATGCATTAAACTGTACCTAACAGCCAACACGTTGAAATTTCCAGTACTGAAATCCAGCTTCTGATTCTCTGCTCTTGCAAGGCCAAAACCAACAGTGAGTACCGAAAGGATTAAAGTCAGAAGTCTTCCCAAAACAAAAAGAACTGCCCACAGAGAAAATCTGTAAGAAAAATGTCACTAAGTCAAACCATGAAACCACAAAACAACAAAATATTTTATTAGAAATTAGATTTTAATCAAGTAAATGCATTTTAAAACATCTTCTGCAAAAAAAAAGCAAATTTTCCCAGAAGTTAGATGTCTGGGAAATGCAACATATCAGAATCTTAAAGAGAAAAATAACACATTTAAACTTATTTAAGGTTCTAAGAATCTAATAGAAAAATCTGTTTAATTTTTTATTTAATTCACCTCTTTTTAAAAAATACTTTCATTAACACACATATACAGTACAGAATGATTATATTCATCATCGGAGCTGGTAAATGCTCGTCTTTTTTATATCAATACTGAAATTCCTCAGAAATATGCAGAATAATTTTGAAAAATTCTGGAAAAAATAAAAACTGCATGTAGAATGCTATAAAGTTATGAAGAACAGGACACCAAATTCCCATCGCACAGTGCCAGTTTTACTTCAAAAAAAAAAAAAAAAAGGATTTACACTTTCTACGATTTATACCTCTCCAATTTCACTTAAGTCCAACTTTCCCATGAAAATCTTTTAATTTCTAAGGTTATCTATTTTCATTTCCTTTTGAAAATTTACTTCTCTACCATTCTTTTTTCGAAAAGAAAAACATGCAATATACAAAGCAGAAGTTATAATGGAAAAGTAAACCCCAAAAGCCTTGACAATTTCAAATTCTAACATAATAATCTCTCTGAGAAACACTTCATTTACTAAACAGTTTCATTTTATTTAATGGTGCTATTAGTTTAAAAGTAGCAGTATGTTAAGGGCATGAACCTTGGTAACCTGGGTGCCATTAAATAACCTGCCAAACACAAAACGAGAACAACTCAGTAACTTACCCTTTCTGATACTTTTCATCACTAAAATAAAACAAGCGGGAAATGTGGAAAAGAAATTCAACAAAATAATGCAGCACCAGAAGAACAAGTCCCAGATGATTCAGGCTGTTGAAAAAACACATTCCGAATAGAAACATTAATTACCAATTAAACTAGCACACTACCTGCTCTGGTCTACTTAGAAACCCAAGCAAAATCCCAACTCACTTCAAAAGATAAGCTCCAGCAATGTGAAAGAGGTAAAGACCAATGTAGACAAGCTGACGAGGAATATCTTCCTATAAACAGAAAAATACATATAGATTAAAACACGGTGAATCACCTTTTTTGGTGGCACTGGAAAATGGGTCCAGAACCTTGTCCGGATTCAATCAACACTCTACCAGTGAATGAGCTACATCTCCAGCTTTTTCTTTTTAAACAGTAGTAAGACTGAACTGAGGAACTTGTGCATGTTAGGGAAGTGTTCTACCATTGAGCTACTTCATCAGCCTTTTATTTTATGTAAATTTCTGAATTTTTGAGACAGCGTCTCACCACACAGCCCAGGCTTGCCTTGAACATGCATCATTCCTGCTGCCTCAGCCTCCTGAGAACATTTCTGTTAAGAGTGGGGGAGTAAAAACTGTACTATAAGAGAAGTAGGACATCTGAAGGCTATCTTCTCCCTCAGCCTAATCTCTTGTGCCATATGGCCTTCCTGATGTATTTTCTTGGCTTCAGCTATTTCATGTGTAAAATGTGAATATTTGGGTTTATTTCAAATAGGTGAACTTGAAATCCCTAAACATTTATTAAATGATATAATATTATTAATCATAGTTATATGCTAGGGATTTGATGTTCTAATAATAAAATGGCTATGTTTAGTAGTAGTATGCTAATTTATCTAACAGTCACAATTTTAATCTTATACTTTAACCCCTTGTCAATTACAATCATTAAAACTTAAGGTAAAATTTTACGCTTTCATTTATGGTACCATCTAACTACATATTTTTTTCTGATCAATATCTCTGTAAGCCCAAGTATCCAGATTTAATTTTTGCTTACTTTTTCTCCATTACTTCCTAACTGATTTTGTACTTCCGGTTATTTCAAAAATAGAGTTTTTAAAAAATTAATTCAAAACCTGATTATGAAGTCAACTTAGGAATCCCATCAGTATGATTTAAAATACGAAAACAGAATTTTACAAAGCCAGTGTGCAGTAAATTTTATTATGAAATTCCAGATTTTATACACACACACTGAATTATGAGGTAAATCTTGCTTTGCATCCTGGGGTGCAGTAAAAATGTTTACAGAACACTGACAGTGATAAATAAACTCAATACATGCTTGTGGATTAAGTACCTCTACTGTTTCTGCTCTGTCTGGTTTGGACTATTTTCCTCACATATATTATTTATGTATAACACTTAACACTAGCCTCGTTACAACTCATGTAGTACACTGACTAATTAAAATGATGAACATGGTGGGCTGACGCTGGCAGACTGCACTGTGTTTCCTGGAACTTCATTACATGGTCTTCTGCTTCAGGGACTCTACTGTTGCTCTATTTCTCCTGTGTATTTCACAGTGGAAACTACTTCCCCAAATCTGAGATAGAGTAGAGATTTTACAAATCCAGTTCAGAAACTGAAAACATTTCTTTAGTAAGAATTGTACAAAGAATAAAATATTAGGTTGCAAATATTTGGGTATGAGTGAGACTGCCCGGGCCTTGGATCCTGAAGCGACCCAGCAGGTCCAGTGTGGAATCCTTTAGCAGAACTCCCTGCAAAGAGGCTAGAGGCAACATCCACCCAGCTGATTCAGGAGCAGAACATCTTGCCAGAGTGACACAAAGGGTTCACCCGAAGACTATAGCAGGAAGAAGTGGAGCACAGCAGCCAGACCCAAGCCACACCCACCTGGAGGAGTCTGAACTTCATAGATCCAGACCTGGTGCTAAGGTAATAACTCTTTCTGAGCTCTACACCAAAGGTCAAAAATCAGTGGTATACAAAATGACAAAGAGTAGGAACAAAGAACAGTCTCAGTACTAAGTTCTTCTAAAGAATACACTGATAAAAAAAAATGGAGCGGAACATAAACATGATGGAACCCCTGAATAAGCAACATAGGAAAGAAATAGAATGTATGAAACAGATCCAAAGTGATATACAGGAAATTAACACCTTGATCACAAGCTGGCAAATCTGTTTGAGTGAAAGTGAAACTAGACTCTCTGACATTAAAAGACACCATTGCTGCTAGTGAAAAAGTAAGCAAAGATTTCTTAAAAACAAGTAGGATGCAGGAAAAAATAATTCAACACCTGCAAGACAATGCAAAGATGAACAATGTGAGACAAATAGGCACCAACGAGAAGGAAGGAGTCAATATAAAGGATATAAAAAGAATATGGGCAGAAGTAATAGTAGAAAACTTCCCAAATATGGGGCAACAATCTGACATTCAATAACCAAAGCATATAGAACTCCAAATAACATCAACCCAATTAAAACCACTCCCAGACATATAATAATCAAGATCCCAGAAAGTCAGCACAGGAACTGTATACTTAAAGCCACTAAAGAAAAGAAATAGATCACATTTAAAGGAAAACCCATTAGGATGATGGCACATTTCTCTTCATAAATCATCAAGTCAAGAAGAGCATGGAGCAAAGTACTCCAAGTCTTGCAAGAAAACAAATTCCAACCCAGACTGATACACCCTGCAAAACTCTCTTTCAAGTACAATGGAGAAGTAAAATACTTCCGTGACAAAGAACAACTAAACAATTTCACAATGACAAAGCCAAGCCTATAGAGATCACTAAATGATGTTCTAGAGAGGGAGCAAAATGACCACAACCCCATGAATGAGAATGGAAAGAACCCACCAAATAGGGCAAACAAACACAGGAGAATATGAGGTATACAATAGCAGTCTTTTGAGTTATTCTTTTGTGTACAGCAGCAAAATACTTCCATCAGCACACTCTACAAATGGACTTCTCTTGCACCCTAAGTATGGGTCATGATACTGTATGTGTCTACAGCAGGGTTTTCTAGGAAATAGCTATAGCTCAGTACCACAAGTGACACCTGGCCACCAGGAAATGTCATGGTCATTATCCATGTCCACAACACACTAGAAATTTGTGCGATATCCTATCCCCGAACAATCAGAAGTGATGGTCATTTATTTGTCATTCCAGTATTTATCTTATGTTTTATTCTTAGTACTTCTTTACTATCATGAAAACTGTTTCTTAGTTCAATTGTTTTGAAACATTTAATTTTTAATTATTATTTTTGTTTTAAGACTAATACTCTATCTTTGAATTACAATTTATTTAAAAGACATGCTATGATATCTTCTAGTATTAGAAACTGTAAAAAGTATATTTCTATTTTCTGTTGACTTTATATTATTTCTTCTGTCTTTTATACATACACACACACATATATATATTTAAAAAAAATACCTGACATAAGATTGATACTGTTTCTTAGAGATCTTCAGTAACCTTTTAAATAAGTGTTCATCTAATATTTTATATAGTCCTGCATAACTATTGCTTTGAGAGCTCTTTATTGTTCATCCAGGAGCATACTGCAACTTCTCTTGTCTTTTGAATTATGTTCTTTGTTATTTTGTATATGCTATGTCTGGAGGTATTAAAATATTTCAAGTTTGTATAACTAGAAAATATTTTATGTTTAATTTTCAAAGGTATGTCTGCTAAGTATAAAATTCAAAGAGCATATTGTTTTTTCTTTCAGTCCTTTAATTAGTCTAGTTTCTTACACACTAGGTCCTTTTTTTCCCCTTTCTAATGTGGAATAAGATACTATTTAATTTTGTTCTTCCACAACTAATATTTTTTATGTATATGCTTTAATCATGTTTTTCTTTATAAGAAGTTTTGGACAATTTCATTTTTTTGTATTGGTATGATTTTATTTAAATTTCTTATGTAAAAGGTTCATTTTTCTTGGAATGTGTATTCAACTAAATCTGAATTTAGTTTAACTAAATTCAGAAATTTTAAATCTTTAAATATTGCCTACTCCTTTCTACTTTAATTGTATGAATATAAGTTTTTTGGTTTTGACACAGTGAACTATCATGACTGATCTGTAAATTCTTCATTTTTATTTTGGACAATTTTTATTGTTATATTCATTTATGTCTGTAAATAATTTACTTTCAATTTGCAATGTTAAAAAATTTGAAAATAATTTTTAAGCCGGGCGTGGTGGCGCAGGCCTGTAATCCCAGCACTTGGGAGGCTGAGGCAGGAGGATTGTTGTGAGTTCAAGACCAGCCTGAGCTACAAAGTGAGCTTAAGTCCAGTCTGAACTGCATAGTGAGACCCTGTCTCAAAAAAAAGGCAAAAAAAAAAAAAAAAAAAAAAAAAAAAAATGCCAGGGAGATGGCTCAGTGGAGTAAGTGCTTCCCTGGCAAGTACAAGGGCCTGAGTTCAATCCCTGGTTCCGCCAAAAATAATTTTAAAAAAAAAGGTCTGAAGAGTACTACAAATAGGAATATATCTTAAGAATCTCAGGAAAATTCCTAAATTTATAATGGTTCTGCCAACTGGAAAAGTATTTCTAAAAATAAGTGCTCTTGAGATCCTTTCCATGTAATTTTCATATTTACAATGATGGATTTTTCCTCACTAAAGGAAAGAGAGGGAAGAAAGGGTTGTGAGATAACATGTTGAAGTTACCTATGAGGGAGTCTTTTTCTTTCCTTTACAAGAATCTCAGTAGAGTTCACTTGTGATGTTATTGATGCAACTGTATATGCTATGGATATTAAGCTGCCCCTGTATATATGAAACCCTAGTGTTTCCTGAAGTATAGCTTATTAGTGGTATGGTACAAAATGATTTATTAGACAGTATAAACATTTTAATGTATCTTATTATAATGCCACAAAATAATTTTATACAATATAAGGATATAGTCAAAAGTATACAAATATGGTAAAACAGGATGAAAGCATTTAAGTGTAAGTATTATCACTGCTCTAATTCCTTTAGATGTTCATTAATGCTTCTAAGTTCTGATAAGAAAACAGATCAAAGGAATCTTCAATATTTATAAGAGATCTTTTGTTTTTAATTGCTGACTGAACTCACTTTATTACCCAGAAATATGCATAAGTCCAGAGCTGGGATTATAGGCATGAGCCACCGTGCTCAGTACTGGTGGTCAGCTCAGTGCACATGGGGGTGGGGCCGGCACAGTATGTGGTACCAGGAATCGAACCTGGGTCCTTGTGCTTGCCTAAGCAGATGCTTATACTGCAGAGCTATTTCTGCGGACCTACACCATGATTTTTACAATGAGTTTTATGTAGAAAAAAGTAATGTTCAGCATCCTTGCCTGAGGCCAAATATCCCCAATACTTGTCCCCTTGGTGCTGCAGCCCCACTAGTGTAGTGTCCACCCAACTGAGACCATGGGTCTCACCTAGCACCATGCTCATGGGGTACACATGTATGTGGAATGTAGCAAATGGGAGGAAACTGAGGAAGCTGGTAAAGCTTGGCCCTTGTAGGAGCTCCTGAAACCAATTCATTGGCCAAGGAACAGTGGCTTATCAGTGCTCTAGAAATTACAATGGAGAAACCATAAGAGTTAAGAAAAAGCTATTTTGTTTTTGAAATCATTTTTATGTCATCTTATGTCGTTACATAAATTTACTTTCTCTACCCAGAAACCCAATTTGAGTTATTAAAAATTAGTAATATTTTGATACTTAAATAGAAAAATATACACAATGGAAACGAGTTATTAGAAAAATTTTTTCAATCTGTGTGTGTACTGAAGAACAAATCTGGGGTCTTCACACTGTGCTGCAACACTGGTCTTGTTTTTTTTTTTCATTTGACATAGGTATTCCGAAATCATCAAGTTGCCCAATCTAGGCTGAACTTATTTTGCTTAATCTTTTATTTATTTATTTGATATAGGATCTTACTACACAGTTCAGATTCATAGTGATCCTCCTTCCTCCTCAGTGTTGGGATTACAAGTACGTGCCATCATGCCCAGTTTTGGCAGTGGCACAGTGCTTGCAGGGAATGTGTTATTGGGGATTGAACCTGGTACTTGTGCTTGCCAGATAGGCACTTAGACCGCTAATCTATCTCCTCAGCCACAGACTGAATTTCTGATCAGCCTATTTTAGTTTCCCAGGATGCAGTGATTATAGGCAAGTGCCACCTCTCAAGTTCTTATATATTCATAATGTTAATGTTCAAGCAACTTGTAGAAGGATGAGATCATAGAATGACTTAATATTTGAATAGTTTCATTTTTATGGAAATCTAATTTGCAGTAGTTATTCAGTATACAAGACACAGGCATGATATCATGTCAACAATATTAACACAAAACTTTCTTTACAATGAACTAAGAGAAACTAGCAGTATAACTACTTTATATAGCTAGCTGAATCATCTGTCTATACAACTATATAACTATCTTGTATATAAATACATTTTTTAACTTTTCCCTTTTCTTCTTTCCCCATCACAGTTTGTTTTGTTTTTCAACTGTTCTTCCCAATTCACAATATCCTCTGTACATTTTGGACTATATGTCAGTTTCTCATACTAGTGAGACAAAATATCATACATTTAAATCATAAATTCTAAAGCCATAAGTAACATTCCAACATTTTTCATCAAAAACAATAACTACACATGTTGATAAATTTCTATTTTTTATAAGCAAATATATTTAACACTTAACTTTATCAAAAACTATCATGTTTTTGATGTATGTGGGAATGTGTTATTGGGGATTGAACCTGGTACTTGTGCTTGCCAGATAGGCACTTAGACTGCTAATCTATCTCCCATGTATAGGGGACTGGGGAGATGGCTCAGTAGAATAAGCGCTTGCCTGGCAAGAGCAAGGGTCTGAGTTCAATCCCTGGTGCCCCCCCCAACCATCACATGCACGCTCAAATATAAAGACTCAAAATTGCATATAAAAAGTGTGGGCATAACTTTCATGAAGAATAGGAAAATATCTATTTCTAATTTAATACTTCCTGCTATACAATTATGATAATCAAGTCAATTATGTAGATAAGCATAATCAAAGTAAAATCGAGTATTAGCGATGTTAGCTGTTTCATGATTACTCCAAAAACTTATAAAATAAATTGGCTGAGAAACTTTTTTATTTTTTTGGAGGAACTGGGGATTGAACTCAGGCCCTTGCACTTGCCAGGGAAGCGCTTATTCCACTAAGCCATCTCCCCAGCCCTGAAACTTTTTTTTTTTTAGAAAAAAGACATGATCTCTCGCTATGCTGCCCCAGCTGGCTGTGAACTCCGAGCTTCAATAATTAGCTCATGTCAGTCTACAATAATGGGGACTAGATATTCTGTCATCATGCCCAGCTAAGAAATGTGCTTCCTGAGTAGCATGCAGAACTGTATGTCTTAACCTGTACACAGCATATTGACTTAAATTTTCTCCACAGAAGAAACTAAGTTATTTGCTATTAACACACCTCTTGAATTGCTAATAGTGCTCTTTTCCTTCTTCACTTGTCTGTAAGATTGGTTCACAACAATCACTGTACTGATTTCTTCCAGTAAAGATGTCTTCCAAAAATAATTTTCAGAGTAAATTTTAAAAAATTGTTTAACACATATGCAGCTGTTACTTTCAAATTATGTTAATTACTTGAAACAGTCACTTTCAACTGTCACATGTGTTAAAAATAGTTTCAGTTAAGTTCTAAGTTATGCAAATTATTCCATCAAAATTAGATTGCATTTCTGGAGAAAAGCCATGAGGCAGGCACTATAAAAAAACTTCAGGAACTAAAATGAACAATTATTATGAAATGTCTCCTTTATCAGGGCCAATGAATTTATACAGGCAAGGATTAATTAAAAAAACCTAGACATATTATGCCCAATGGCATCCAAATAACTAAATAAAGCTTAAAATATTTGAGCCATCAAATTAAGATATCAGTCTAACACAAGTTTCTACAATCATAGAAATATTTTCCCATCTCTTTTATCAGAAGTAGTAGTTACTAGCCACATATAGCTTATGAGTATTTGAAAACAGTGTGACAGAGAAGGAACTGTATTTTTAAATTTAATTTTAATCTTCACTTAGGCATGCTAGTAGCTACCATTCGGACAGTATAGTTCTAGATTATCTATGATCCACATTAGGAGTTTACTATACATGGAAGGGCTCCTAGAAATCAGGGGTTTAATAATCTTATCTTAAGGTACTTTTAGGTCAAATGTTTAAAAATAAATGAAGACCTTAATCGTAATCCTTACAATCAAACTAAATGGAAAAACATTTACTTTTTAAAAAATATCACCCTCAACAGAACTTGTACACCACAGCACAGGCACTCTGCTTTGGTGCAGTTTTCTAATCACAGCAGACATTATTGACAGACACACTATACACAGACAGACAACCCGAGGGCTTACATCACAAATTAGTTATCTGAAGCACACATAAAAATAAGTGGCTTGGGGCCGGGGAGATGGCCTAGTGGAATAAGCGCTTCCTTGCCAAGTGCAAGGGCCTGAACACATTCAATCCCCAGTTCCACCAAAAAAAAAAAAAAAAAAAGTGGCTTTAGGAGGACAGGCTTCTTCTTCTTTAGGGGCTAAAAAAAGAGCATTTTAAACGTTTAACAATATATGTGTGTAAATGTACACAAACACACACACACCTCTGATAGGGACTAAAACAAGTCCCCATTTAATTCAAAACCCAGTGTTAATAGTTATTAGTAAATAATCAAACTCCCTTCATCTATATCCTTACCCACTTACTTACCTTCACCAGGTACTACTCTAAAGTAAATATCACATAATATACCATGTATGGAGATTTAAAAAAAAATACTTCCCCAAAGAAAGGGAATAAGGGTGCTTAATTTATCGGAAAGGGTATTCTAGAAAAAAGAGCTGATGTGCTAGAATTACAGTGAAGAACAGATCTTTAGAGCATAGGCATGTGCTTCAGTTTAAAGCAGCAAGGACCTAGTATAGATTTGGGTGGGTGGGACTAATTAATGGAAATAAAAGTTAATTTTTTGATACCATGGGAACCTGACTTCAGAGATACTAAGGATAAAAGAAAGATTACTGCACTGCCCCAGCACTCTGCTTGGTTAAACAAACATCTTTCCCACATGCTAAAAAGGGAATGTTCCACCCATTTTGGAAAGGCTTCTCTGGTGAATATTTAACCATGGTTTACTTGGTTTTTCTCAATACTAAATTTTTCTTTGGGCCTCATATACAGAACAGTTACACAATAATATCTTTTTTTATTCTTGTGAGTAAATCACTAAAAATATCAATAATATCATAATATCAATGTTAAAATCTGCTTATATTTTAATTTAAATTACTAATATAATTTTAAAATGAGCAATTAACATGTCAAATGTAAAAGATCCCTAAATCAAAATAATGACTAAAGTTTAAGACACTGTTTTTAGTCTCTGTGAAAAGGGGGCAGATGGGAAAAGATGGGAGAATGATAAGGGAAGGGTCAAGTACAGGCAAAGACAGAAGAAAACATTTAATTTTAGAAAGACTTTTCAAAAGCAGAGAGAGAAAGAGAGAGAGAGAGAGAGAGAGAGAGAGAGAGAGAGAGAGAGAGAGAGAGAGAGAGAATTTTTAAATTAAAAAAACCCAGCTTACTTTTTTGGTTTTCTGGAAGTAGAGTTCAGGGAAAGCATGAAACCAGTAAGCCAACTGTGATATGTAGAAAAACTTCATTTGAAATCTGTATTAAGAAAGCAAAAAAATATCTTTTAAAGCATAGCATTTTTAAAGAATAAAACAAATATGGAAATCAGGAAACTCTTAACAGCTACTTTTGAATTTTCATCTTGTACAATACCCACATATCTTTAAGCAATTCTTCAGCAGCCACATTTCCCTTCTGCCCTAGACACTCCCCACAATCAGTTAGTTCCCCTGCACTAACAGGCAAAAGGGGCTGCAGAAGGCTGCTCGTGTGCAAATTACATGAGGGAGCCAAAACTCCCTTTTTGTTAACTAATATTGACTTAGTAGGTCCTGTTGGCTACCAAAAGCACAAGGAACATGACCAACACACCTCTCTCTAAGGCTCATCAAAAGTGCAAACAAGGGAAAAAGACTGACATGAAAGTGAAGGCAAAAATAAATAAAAAAATAAAAATAGGGCCGGCCAAATAGTGCAACAGATTAAAGCGCCTGCAAGCAGGGGCGGGTTGGAGGGGGTGGTTCCATCTCCGGATGTGTACCCTGTCAGGCTGTCAGGCCGTGCCAGCCCTGCCCGCAGGACGCACTGAGAGAGTGATTGAGACTGGGCATGGTGGTGCATGCCTGTAATCCCAGCAATTGGGAGGCTGTAGACAGGAAAATCACTGTGAATCTTATTTAATAGTAAGACCCTGAACACCCTGTAGACTCTTCCCTAAAATACAAAAAAAGAAAGAAAAAAAAAAAGTCAGAGAATGAGGCACTGGAGTGGATATTATTGTTAGACTTAAACGATATGCATGACCATATTAGTCCCTCTTTCCTTCAGATCTTTTGCGATAGTTCTCACATTATGATGTATGTACATAGTGAGTACTGTCTTGGTGACAAGCACCTTACAGTCAATACTGCACCAGTCATATAATGAAAACAAGAGATAGGTTATATTCCTATCAAGGCACATACAGCCTTAGTGGGTATGGACACAATATAAAGACAAGGCTACAAATATTAAAAAAAATCACAACCCCTAAGTATTTAGAAGGTAATAAAAATAAGAAACTGGGAGTAGAAAGGAGCAAGTCTGGAAATGGACTCATGAAGGGAAGAAAGGAAGAGCATACCAAAATTAAGATTACTGCTAAAATCATTTGTTTGAGGCTAACAAAGATGTTGAAAAGATATATAAAACACACAGCAAAGTTTTTCTTGTGCCAGTAGGACTGCCAAGACATAATATTTTCACCTATCTTGTGCATTGTTTATCCTCCTAAGGAGAATAATGACTGAGTTCTTACTTGTAATAGAACCATGGTCATATTAGGGGAGCTGAGTGGCACAGTGCCTACTTGGCAAGAATGAGGTCAAGCTTGATTCCCAGTACAAAAAAAAAGAAAAAAATGAAACCTCGGTTAAAAATGACTTACGTCATGAGGTTATGGGGGTAAGCCCTCCATAAGATCGTTGGGTCTGAGATGTAGTTTTCCTAAGACAGAAGACATGATTATTAGCCTCTGAGTATCATGGAAAGATTTATAGTTTCCCATGACAGACTTCAGTCAGCCCCATTTAATAAGCCTTTTTAGTTTAGTTGTTTTCAACATGATTTGCATTGCTTATTTCAGCAAAGTAAAAATCAACGTTAAAAGCAGAAATCAGGTAAAAGCTAGTTTCTATCAATTCTTTTTCAATCCAGTAGAGTAAAAATTATATATATACAAATAAACATAAGCAATAAAATGTAACAGAAGCAACAGCTATAAGAGGGATGAATTTTTCTTTAGGATAACCAGAGAAGGATTTTAACCTCTTGACAGGTTATAGCTTTCTTTTATGGGGTTATGACCATAAAAGCTACCCAAATTTATCTTAGGTAACTAAATGTGACCAGTACATGTGTTTTTATCATTTTTGTGGCCTTTTTTTTGCTGATTTCTAGCTTCATTCTAGCACAATCCAACAGAATGCACTGGGTTACAGTATTTCAATTCTTCTGTATCTACTTAAGCGTGCTTTATGGCCTAAGACACAGTCTATTGTGGAAAAGTTCCATGTACCATTGAGAAAAAAAAAATGCATTCTGTTGTTGGATGTAACACTGTATTCAGCTGTTAAATTTATTTATTCAAAGAGCTGTTGAACTCTGATGTTTCTTTGAGTTTTATCTGGTTGACCTAATTGTGAGTATAGTATTGAAGCCCCTGTACTGTAATTGTGCTAGTGTCTACCTACTCAGTTGAATGAAATACTGCTTCCACACTTTTACAGTTTTACTTTCTACACTTTTCAGTGTATTTACTTCATTTTGGAAGAGGTGTGTCTTCTGTGAGCACTTTTATTGCACTTTAATTTTTTTATCCACTCTTGCCAGTGTGTGTCTTCTGAGTGGACAGTTGAGAATAGTGATATTAAGGAGTTCATTGACTTGTTACTGTATCATTCTTTCAGGGCTGATAATCTTATTTTTTTCTTTTATTTAAATATTTTCCTAGTTAGATGTATACTTTTCTTTGGGCTCTTTGTTGCTGTTAGCCTCCCTGTCTCTAACAAAGATTCTATTATTCCTCTATCCATTTTGAAGACTAATTTTGAAGGATATAAAAGCCTGAATTGACCACTATTTTCTTTTAGGGCTTGTAAAACTTTGCTTCAGACTCTCCTGGCCTTTAAGATTTGTGCAGAGAAATACAATTATTTGTATGGGCTTGTCTTTATAAGCTTACTTATTTTTCTCTAATAGCTTTTAGTATTCTCTCTTTTTGCTGAATTTCTGGAATTTTCATTATGATGTGTCATGGAAAGATTCTTTTCTGGTCTTTTTTAGGTTGCTATTTAAAGTTCTATATGCCTCTTGAATACTGAGTTCTTCCCCAAGATAGGGGAAATTTTCTGCTGTGATTTAGTGTGTGTGTGTACATAAAATTTTTGGTGGAACTGGGGATTGAACTCAGAGCCTTGCACTTATTCTACTGAGCTATCTCCCTAATTTTTCAACATTTTTGAGTCATCTAATTTTTGTTTATTCCTTTAACCATCTAGCAGTTGTTGAATCCAATTCTGGTGTCTTGCTGTTTTTAGGGTTATTGCACTGAATCTGTCCTTTTCTATATCTACCTTGACTTCTATTTCTAACACTATTCTACAATGCTCAAGTTTGCTACCCATGCTTTCCATTGAATTTTTTGTATCAATTTCTGTTTACATAATTGTTTTCTGAAGTGCTTATTCCTACTTTATATTGTCTTGCTTAACTTCATTAGTTTGGTTTTTCTTCTTTAAACCTGTCAAATATTTTGGTAAAAATACTTTATCTGTTTACTTAAATCCTAATGGAACATTTTATGCATTTGTTTATATTTTCCTTATTTCTTCAAATATTTTGACCATGTGGTTTCTGAGTTCTTTTCTTGTAGCTTACTCTTCTTTAGTGCCCACAATATCAGCTTTTGTGGAATTAGGCATTATAGGGGACATTTTTTTCCCTTGCTTTCTCATGTTTCCTTTGGTTTTGTTCTGTGAATTAAACATTAAGAGAAATTGTCACTGCTGTGGAGATCCTAAGTTTGGTTTCCCTGTGATATATCCTTGGGGTTATGTTTTGGTGTTTAGAAGACATATTTGTATGTCTTCTTGTGTCCAGCCTTCTGAGTTGCTAAATATCCAGTACTAGTTGTATTTACAAAGATAGGACCTTTTTCCCTAGGATGTAGGTTTAGCATTGCAGCACATTTTCCCACACTGTTTTCTGTTTTCCCACAGAATTCTCTTCTATGTTTTTAAAAAATTAATAGGACATATTATCATGCTATATTCTGCAAGCTGGGCTTGAACGCTTAATCCTCTTGCCTTAGTTTCGTATCTGGGATTAGAGGTATATTCCACTGCATAAACATTATAAAAAGATTTTAGGCAAGAAGTTTACATTTATCTATAAAGTATTATTAAAAAGCTGAGGGCTGGAGAGATAGCTCAGTGGCTAAAGTACCTGCCTGGCAAGCATAACGACTAGAGTTTGATCCCTAGTACCACCAAAAATTAAAAAATAAAATAAAATAGCGGTGCAAAATGCATTGAGCAATGAATTGAAAAGTTGTAATCGATCTCCAACATTGAGTTGTACCCTAGAAAATATACTGTCTGCTATGTATCTTAAGATGGTAAAAAAAAAAAAAAAAATTATGTATTCAACTAATTTCAAAGTTCATAAACTATGGGTCAATATAAATTTGAGGGGATGTTATTACAAATATTAAAGTTGATAGTGCCTGCCCTTTCCACAGTAACATGACTAGAGGTTTTGATTTCACTATCCTCAAAATTATTTTATGTTGTTTGGAAAACAATTGGTTTATTCTTAAAGGAGACAACTAAAAATTTTACATTATGACCTGTTAACAACATCTACCAACATACTTTTGCTAATATACAGATACCTGAAAATTACTATAAGTAATAAAAATAACATCTATAGTGACTAAAAATGTGTAAGGCTTCCTGAAACACTGAGGAGCTTATACTGTTGCTATTAGAAATTGAAAGAGAAATTTATCACTGAAATTCTTAATTTATAATAGTCCTTCAGCACAGTTCTTAATTTCAGATGTGAAAGGAGAACAGTACTAAGATGGATATACTTACAGAGACTAGAATGAATGTACCCCAAACACAAGCAAAAAGGTAGAATGCGCTAAGCTGACCAGATTCATTAAACTTGCTGTGTTTCGTTTTGGAGAAATGCATTCGCCTGTTAATTTTCTAAAAATAAAAACATCTATTAGTAATAAGAATAAATTATACTGAATACATGACTGTCACAGAATAGAGAATTAGTGCTTTACAAAGTATAGATTTCTCAGGTTGAATACTTACATCCAACACATACTCTTGAATTACGGCATGAACAATTATTGCCACCAGCATGTAGAAGAAAACTGTAGCCAAATCTTTGATACCATAGTAATAAAGGGATGCTGGTTCTGTAGCTTGCTCTTCTGAAAGTCAAAAAAGGATACACATACACAAAAATATATATAAGGTTATAAAAACAGCACTAGTACAACATAGTTGCAGAATCAAAAAGAATGCTAACCTAGTAAACTTTTACAGAAAAATTATAGGTTATTTACTCTTTGATATCTTGAGTTTTAGGGGGCAATGAAAATTGAAACTTAAAACCTGAAACTTCAGAAATTACTTATAAAGCCTTGACACATAACAGTAACAATTTTTTTTCAATTAGTAACTTCTTTATTCTGGAAAAGCAAATCAAATTCATATTTATATAAATACTGATATTACAAAGTAGGGGGAAAAGGGGGAAGGGAGGAAACAGAACCCTCTGAAATCTTGCTAATACTGTCTCACCCAACAAGATGTAATGTTTTGTCCCACATTCAATCACCTAAGAGTATAATAAGTCACAAGCAAAACCTTCTCTGGTAGATATACTGCTCCTCTTTGAGATGGCATAGAAAAGGGACTGGAAGTTGGGGTAGGACGCTTTATTCTTTTGGCAGATCCTCTCAGTCATTATAGATATTGCTGCACTGTTAATAAAAAATATATGCTTCTCTGTAGAGCATTAAAAACCAACCAACCAACCAAACAAACTCCAAGGATGAGATGGCTGAGGTCTCAGCTCAAGTATCTCCAAATACATTGGACAGGTCCATACCATGACCTTTCTGTGTGTTATTTCTTGGTTGTTTTCTGGATAAATGCCATTCTCTGTTTATGTGCTTTTGTGGTGCAAGCTTTTTTGTAGGGCTAGATTTCTTCAGAGCCAAATCCTGGGATCCACATGTTCCACTGGCACTCTAGGTGCAGCTGGACGTCTTTTACCTCCAGGGTGCTGGACTTTCGGTGCCATGCAAGCTGGAAGGCTTTTGATACAGTTATCAGTGATCTGCAGTAGCATCTCCTTCACATCTTCATAAAACTGCTCATTAGGATCCACTTCTCTTACTAAGTCCTGTAACTTCTTCTTAGTCAATACCTGATTGTTTTCAGGGCTAAGACAATCTCCTGTCCCAGGAGTCCCTGGTATCTTTACCACTGTGGTGCTATGGGCCATGGAGCCCTGTGGAGGGGTGCTGGCTGGTTCTGGTTTTATGGATGAAAAATTGGAGAGGTTGATAAGTGCTGAGGGGCCAAACTGGTTCATAATCTGCTGAGCTTTGGACTTCAGCTCATAGAGCTTATCAAGATCCTGCTTCTTTTTGGAGCTGTGAGGACCAAGGCCAATCAAAGGCAGCAGCGTCTATCTCCCCATGATATGCGCTGCCCCAGTGAAGGTTTCGTCTCAGCAGCCGGTCCGACTGCGTGGCCCTCCCTGAGTACTTTCTGGCACTGCTCCCCCCATAATAGTAACAATTATCAAAGACCAACAAACAAAGGAGGGAAAGCTGCACTCAATAAAGTGATAGTGTCACAGGGGAATATTTCATGTTCATAAAGTTATACTTGGCCTATTTGCCTGTTTTTTTCAAAGAACTTCAATTTCTTCTTCAAACTGGACACAGTAATTCTGAGAGAAACTGATTTGACCTTTGATTTATAAGTAACAACAGAAGCGACTGCTATTTAAAAGTTTTATATTTATGTATTTATTTAGGTACTAGAGATCAAACCCAGAGGCATTTTACAACTGAGCCCCATTCCCAGTCCTTTTTGTTTTATAGTCTGCTAAATTCCCATTTGTACTTGTAATCCTAGTTTCTCGAAGTATGGGGATTATAGGTATGTGAAATTTGGTCTGGATTAAACTGTCCTTAAGTCTCTGCTATTGCTTTAATTTTTTAAAATAAATCTTAACAAGCACCTATAATAATTGAATGACAATAGAATACCCATCTTTGACAGGACTAAACACAAAAAAGGGGATATAAAGGAAGAACCATTCTGTGTTTGTATTAACAGTACAGTTAGGATAAATATGCAGTACTTCTGCATAATTCTATGAGAAGAAAGATTTGCACTAATAGTGTTTGCTTCTGGGTTTTTTTTTTTGCTGTACCGGGAATCAAACTTGGGACCTTGTGCTTGCCAGGCAGGTGCTTATGCTGCTGAGTTATATCCCCGACCCACTAATAGTGTTTGGACAGGATATTCTGTCAGCTTCTTGTACTATGGACAACTACTAGGAAAATAACAATGTAGAAAACATTAATGATTGAAACTGTACTATAATTCAGCTTTATTTTCATTTTTTTATAATTCAGCTTTAAAAAAAAGATACATATACAGCTATATTCTCTTAATTCATTGATTAGAGGCATCTGCTCTAATAGTGTTAGTAAGTAGAATATCATGTATGCACCTTGTATAACAAAAAACCACTATGAAAACAATATGCAATGTTATTGAATCTGTCTTGCCAATTTGATTTGAAACTGTCTTATTGCTATTTGTTCTCCAATAAAATAAAATAAAATAATAAAATAAATCTTAAATGCATGTAAACTGCTGACACTTGTTTGCAAGCTTAATGTTTATGAGAACAATTTATATTCTTCTCTGGCATATTCTTTTCTAAAAAATGTATTTAGTACAGGGTCTACAGGGGCTCACTACATAGATCGACTCATAGTGATTATTTTCAGCCTCCCAAGCGCTCGTATTACAGGCCCTCGCTACCACATTGAGTCTCCATCACTATCTCAGTGTGCCCTGGGGGTGGGGCAGGCATGCTGGAGATAGAACCCCAGTTCCTGTGCCTGCCTACTCAGGTGCTTTAGTTCCCTGAGCTATCTGGCCTGTCCTTCTCTGGTATATTCTAATTTCTAACCACTACAGTTTTCAGTAACCTGATATGTAAGTTACTGAATCTACAAAAACTGTATGTAACTGGACAAAAACTCACTCAATGTTGTATATCTGATCATTCTAAATAGAAAAACCTCAGTGCTGGTTTATTGCCTGAATAGTTACTATTTTATTAATCAAACATTCCATTCCTCACTTATGTTAGTGAATAATACCTAATCATATCTAACCACAATTAATTTCCCATAACAATTTTATTTTTACAGCATAATTTAGAAATAAAATATTTAGAAGTAAAAACTGAAAGTGTAGTTCATAATTCCTAGAGTATGTTGATTTTCTTTCAAATCGATGTAACTGATAGATGCAGAGCACAACAAAAAAATGAAATTAGCTTTAAAAGATTGCTATTCAAGGCCTAAATGTAATGTGGAAGTCCATAAAAATTTAGCCTGAACACGTCTGTAGAAGCCTTTAAGAACAATGATACTAAACACATTTTAAACATCTGTTTTTTAGAATTTTATGGAAATATAGGAAGTCAGAGAAGGCAATTAAAAAGTTCTTTGACAGAATTTTAAGCCCTCTCACAAAAATATATAATCAGGGCTGGCAAGATAGCTCAGCGGTCTAGAGCACCTCTCAGAGACCGCGGTTCGAGCCCCAGCACCACATGCCATGCCAGCCCCTCCCCGCAGGGCCGGCTGAGCACACCCCCCACCCCCGCAAACAAAAAAATCCCTAATGTGTAGCGAGACACTGTAATAAATAAAGGAATTAAAAAAAAAAATATATATATATATATAGTCAAAACATCAGATTTTAAAGTACAAAATCAAAGTAATGCTCGGTGTAGTCACAGACTAGATTAACAAACACAAAATATAGTTTTAATGAATATTTCCACCTTTTTTTAATTGAACTTCTAACTAAATAGAAAATTTTTTAATGAAAATTACTTACCTGATGTAGGGAGGGTAACATTGTATTGAAGAGTAACAAAAATGATAGATGCTTTTGCTGTTATCTATAAAGAAAGAAGAAAAACATTCATTTTTTTTTTCATTTTATGTATTTGGTACAGGGTCTCACTACACAGCTCAGACTCATAGTGATCCTACTGTTTTTTAGCGTCTGCATCATTGGAATTACAGGTGTGCGTCACCATGCCTGGGCTTGTTTGCTGGCTCAGTGAGCCCCAGGGGTGGGGCCGGTGTGGCATGCAGGACCCAGGATCAAACCCTGGTTGGTCCCTGAGCTGCCCAAGGAATCATTTTCTGACTCTCCTTAAAGAAGCAGACCAATTCTGTCCCCAAGTCTAAGAACAAGGACAGCTTAGTTCCTGGGTACACTGATAGACACAATAGGAATTCCTGGTAATTCACCCAAGTATTATTCTGAAATTTATACAAGGTTATGTAACTTATCTGTAAGATTTCAAAAATAATGATTCTCTACTCTAGAGCTATATACAATGAAAATAAAGATCTTACCAAGAAAAATTTTAGGTGTAAATTGAAAAAACGGGCAAGAAAGCATTATAAAAACAGAAAAAATGCAGGGCTTGTCTTTCAAACTCTTGGCATAGTTTAGTGATCAATAAATGTTTAATTAATTTGACTATTGGTATAAGCAGTCAGAACAGAAAAATGAAATGCTTACTAAACATTATAGTCACCAGGCACAAAGCTAAACAAGAAAGGCTAAAGCAACGATGAATGAAGTAGTAACTGATGACAAGGAGTTCAATTGTCTCTGGAAGACAGGTAAGCAAATTGTTATAATACTGTAAAAATCAGTTTCAACACTGTTCACTGAGTATTCAGAATAAATGATGAATTTGCACTGTTGGAAAACTTCACTACTTAGATCTCAGTTCAATCATATTAAGGGAACCCTCACTGACTTGCTAGATTAGGGCACTTCCTTTGTCATTATTTCAGAGAACTAAACTCCTTTCCTTTAAAACAAATACTCTGCTTTGATTCTATTCATTTGTCCTACCCATTACAAAGAAAACTCTAGAAGTACTGGGAATATGCTTTTGCCTACATTCCACTTATGTACAGTGCTAGCAGTGGGTCTGGCATGTATAAGGCAACTGATCAATACTACCAAATACCAGATAAAATACCAACTGCAGTAAGCATGCGAACCAAAGACAAGGATCTTCAAGAGACCAGATAATCTGGGCTCTGCTGTGCCGGCCACACTCCCAGGGCAAACTGAGACAGCAACTGAGACTGCGCATGGTGGGGCTGGCTTGCAATCCCAGCTCTTGGGAGGCTGTAAACAGGTGGATCTGAGTCCCATCTAGTAGTGAGAACCTGAACACTCTGTAGATCCTTCAAAAAAAAAAAAAAAAAGACCAAATAAAAGATAATTAAGGCTTAAATTCAGATAGTGGTATAAAAAAAGCACTTTAGAGGCATTATTAGGCTTGTTAAGCAAGAATATGTTAAAGATTATTGACTGATGGTCACAGCTTGTACAACTGAAAAGTAGTATTATTAAAAATGTGGAACAGAACAGCAAGTTTTGGGTAAAAAAGAAGAAACTGAGTTTTGGACAAACCAATATTTCTGTAAGACACATAGTTGGAAAGAGCCACAGGCATCGTAAACCTAAGTCTAGAACTAAAGGCTGGTTCCCAACTGGCAACATTACTGGGAAGTCTGGAACTAAGGCTGTGTCCTCTGAAGTGATTCTGAAAATCTGATCAGTCTCCCACTTCCTGGACATGAAGTGAATATATTTGGATCCATCACATATTCTGTATCATTACACATTGCTCTGTCAAAGGATCAAAACCAATAGGACCATCTGAATATAGACTAAAACCTCCAAACTGTGAGCCAAAATGAACCTTTTCTCCTATAACTAATTATCTTAGGTATTTGTTAGAGTAACACAAAGCTGACTAATATAGTTCTCAAAGTAAGAAATGGTCAGAGAGGTAAAAAGGAAACAAAGACAGGCTGGTATCCCAAAAGCCAAGCAGAAAAAATTTTAGAAGTGCATGTTAACAAAGTCAAGAGTTTCAAAACAGATGTATCAGGAGACTGCAACAGACTGAATTACTTAGGAAGTCACCAGTATCCATGGTTTGAGTAAGTCCAATAAAGTACTGATAAGAGCAAGCAGATGCAGTTGACTGAAAAACATAAAATAGACAAAAACAGTACCTAGTAGATGCTAGATCAAGACTTATGTTGTGCTCTTTCCCATCTTGCAGATGGTAGGTGAAAAAACTGAGAAGCTGGACACTAAAGATAAGAAACCTAAAGCCAAGAAGGCTGCCAGTGGAACTGGTAAAAAGGGTAAGGTAAAGGCAAAAAAGTCCAAGGGGCAGCCCCCAATGCAGTCAAAATCCTGTCCTGGTTAGAGGAATAGTTAGACATTCCCGATCTGCTATGTTTTCCAGAAAGTACACACCTGCTAAATTGAAAGTTGAGAAGAAAAGCAAAGTTCTTGCCATGGTCAAAAAAATAGTCAGTGGGGACAAGAATGGAGGTACCCGGGTGGTTAAGCTTCAAAAACTGTCTAGAACCTACCCTACTGCAGATGTGCCCCAAAAGCTCTTGAGCCTGGGCAAGAAACCCTTCAGTCAGCATGTGAGGAAACTTCGAGTTAGCATCACTGCTGGCACCAACTTGGATCATCCTCACCAGGTGTCACAGAGGCAAGAGAGTGGTCTTCCTGAAGCAGTTGGCCAGTGGCTTGCTACTTGTGACTGGGCTCTTAGCTTTAATCATGTTCCTCTACGAAGAACACACCAAAAATTTGTCATTACCACCTCTATAAAAATTAGTATCAGCAAAGTGAAAATCCCCAGACACCTCACTGATGCTTACTTCAAGAAGCTGTGGAAACCTAGACACTAGGAGGGGAAGATCTTCAACAGTGAGAAAGAGATACCAGATTTCATAGCAGCACAAGGAGGAACAGAAAGTGATGATGCATGGCCAGGGAGTTGGCTCAGTGGAATAAGCAAGTGCAAGGCCTGAGTTCAATCCTTGGCTCTGCCGAAAAAAAAACAAAGGGACGGACTCATAGATTTTAGCTGTTCCTCAGCTCTGGGGCTACCTGCGATCCATTTTTGCTTTGACAAAAGGAATTGTCCTCATAAATGAGTGTTGTAAATTTAAGAAGAACCTAATTAAATAACTGATAGATTAAAAAAAAATACATGTTTTTAGGATGAGAAAGGCAGAGATTGTGTACGGGCAACAGTGAAGGTGCTGGGGAGAAGGGCGAAATGAAATACATAGGACACAAGGGGATAATGGCTAGAAAGCTACAGCAGAGATGAAACTGTAAGGATGAGTCCTCTGGTATATTTCCTCTTACCCTGGTAAGAAGTTAATACAGGTTATGTTTCCCTTATCTGAAATTCTTAGCATCAGAAATACTTGGCATTTTAAAGCTTTTATGATTTTTGGAATATCCACATATACGAGATTAATGAAATTTTTTGGGGATGGGACTCAACACTAAACAAAATTTATTTATGTTTCACATATAATTTATATACACAGTCTGAAGATTTTACTACAATCTTTCACAAGAGGTATGTGTGGAATTTTCTACTTGCGGAACATGAGTGTTCAAACAGTTCTGGATTTTGAGTAATTTTGACTTTGGCATTAGAAATGCCCAATCTGTAGGTGATGAAACCAAAGAAATTTGTATCTGATGAACTCATTTTCCCCAAGGGTGTGTGTGTGGCAGGAACAGTGTCACAAATTAAGCATAATTAGGATTAAATGAGGACTATTTATATAATTCTTTTATGGAAAGGAGGTGACTTGGAAAACTATAAACATTACTGGACCTTAATACTTCCTGAGGTTAGAAAGTTGATTTGTAATATTATCTATCAGTACAGATACTGACTTTTTCTGATAAACCTTAACTGTGATTTGAGAAGAAAAAAGAGATAGAAACTTTACTCTTCCCCTTATCCATAATTTTACTTCTTGCAGTTTTAGTAACCTGGCAAACAGTACTTTAAAAACATTAAATGGAAAGTTTCAGAAATAAAAATAATTTTTAAAGTATGTGCTGTTCTCAGCAACTTGATGGAATCTTGTGCTACTTGTCCATCTACTCTTGGACTTCAATCACCTCTGTCCAGTTTATCCATGCATTATCAGAACTGTGGAGCTGGAGCTTGTGTTCATACAACTCTTACACTGTCATTCACTTTGTCTCATTTCATCATGCATTATATTGTCATATATATAAAGACTCCCTTTCTCATCCTTGTTCTTCAGTCTGTAATATGAGGTCACCATATCCTCTAAGAGAAAGACCATATCATATTACTATTACAGTATATTATCATTGTTATAGCATATAGCTATTAGTCATTACTGCCCATTACTGTCCCTTATGAAATTTTATCAATGTATGGTTGTGTAGGAAAACACATAATATAAGTAAGGGGTATCATTTGCGGTTTCATGTATCCACCGGGGGTTCTGGAGCATATTGCCATAGATAAAAAGTGGATACTAAGGCAGGTATAGTCTATGGAAAAAGAAGAAATCAATGAGGGGCTAACAATGTACTGGAGAAAAGGAAAAGGGGCAATAGTACCATAAAAGCTTGGAGTAGTTACAAGAACTGACGTGAGTAGCAGAATAGAGGCAAACATGTTAGGCTGTCCTCTGCTACCCTAGAATTCAAAATCTGGAAATAAATCTGCCCTACATGACTTAAAAATGTTCAGGATATGACCTCTAATGTGAGGGGTAGATAAAAAGATAAATAGAAAAGGCCAGTAAAGCTACTGTGTTAAAATCTGGGCTGTTCACAAGGCACAGATTGCTATTTCAAGAGAACGATTGCCTAAATTTCTAGAATAACACAACTTTTACGTGATTTTTAATAACTAGCTGATTAGTGAATTTCATTCAGTTTTACATCTTTTTTTAGACTTCATATAAAGACTCCCTTTCTCATCCTTGTTCTTCAGTCTGTAATATGAGGTCACCATTATCACTGCTAAGAAAACTATTAGATTCCTTTCCAAACAATAAATGAAGTTTTTAAAGAGAAATTTAGTATAAAATTTTATTTCATTTTATTATTTTTTGGCGGAATCAGGGATTGAACTCAGGCCCTTGTGCTTGCCAGGGAAGCACTTATTCACTGAGCCATCTCCCTGGCCCTAGTATCAAATTTTAAAAGCAACAAGTTAGATTATCCTTCAAGGCTAAAATTCCAAATAAAATTAAAAAATGGTGTTGAGTTTGTTTAACATGTAATATTAAATAGAATGAGAGGAGAAAAACTACAAAGCACACACCTCAAAAAAAATTTACAGAGAAATTTTAACCAGAAATCACTCTGCCAGCCCTTTCCAGGCTTAATCTTCATTCATAGCTCACCATTACTGATTTAGTTAAAACTAATATTGTAGGGGCTGGGGAAATGGCTCAGTAGATTAAGTGCTTTCCTGGCAAGTGCAACAATGTGAGTTCAATCCCGTTCCTTCCGCAAAAAACAAAACAAACAAACAAAACACAACTAATATTGTAATTAGCTGACAGTAAGGTAAATCTGCTTGAACTGTAAATATGTTACAGATATACTGCACTTAAAAATAAGTGTGTAACACTTTTTGGACATACCACAATTTTAAAAGAAAACATAAATTTATAAGAAAAAATAAATTTATTCAGAACCATCTAAAGTTATCTCAAACTAACAAATTATCCAGTTCTGCATTTTATGCAATGTTGAAAATATTATTTCTTAGTGGCTACCTGTTGGGGCTTGGTGCCTTTTCTTGCTAATGTGTTTAGAGGCTATTTTACATTTGTTAGAGGGAGGTGTGATTACTACCTGGACTGAATTCCTAAAAGATAAACCAATTCCTAAATACCAAATTCCACTTCTCTACCAGCGTATACAAAAGCTCTTAAAAAAAGAGAAGGCAAGTAAATATTGGCATTAAGGCAAACCATACTTAAGGATGAAAACTAAGTAGTAAACCATGATCACTAAGTAGTAAACGTCCCCCAACCTAGGCTGTGAGGTACAAGCAACTGATAGACTTCGGAACATCTACTTACGAAGTCACTGACTTCTCAAAGCAAATAGTTCTCTTGTGAATCCTTAACTCTGCACTCCTCTTCCATATCACATTCAGAAAGTTCAAGTATCCTATGTTTTTGAACATTTGGATTTTCTTTTTCAACTATAGTCAATAATTATGTTTATATTATGTGGACTAATATTAATTACAAAATTCCAGGATTTCAGAAATCAAACTCTCATCTTTCCTCCAAACAGATTACCTTTTTACCAATCTTTTCAGTATCTACCTCTTTATATGCTAACCACTAGTCATTACCTCACAAAAATGCTGACATCTATTTTCCAACTCTGATGATTTTCCAACGAATACTACTAGTTACACTGCCAAGCACTGAATGAGGCATTATACATAGTTAACTGTAATTCTTTGAGTAAACCATTGAGCCCCATTTTACAGATAAAGAAACTTATGTTCTGAGGCAACCTAATTTAAACATAAATCCATCTGCCTCAAAATACATGTTTTTACAGCTATGGTATATCTACAATGCTTCTTCACTTTGGACACTAATGAAGTATTTTATTTCTTTGATGATTTCAGTGTAAATCCACTGACATTTCCTCAATATATTTACACAAAATGCTTAACAGTCCTACAAAAACATCAACATGTTTTTAGTACAAATACTAAATTTCTATAATTACGTTAAATTTGAGATCAAAGAGCAATTATTTTAAAAGTCATACAGCAAAACTCACCTAGTCAATACTTAAACATATGGAGATAACTTTCAAATCCTAAAACTTTAACATATGGTAAGAAAAAAAAATGACTTGTACAAATGCAGTATTCCACTTTACAATCTTTGAAGTGACTTACAAAACATCTATTTAGTATTTTTGTTGTCTCTAAGTGATTAATATAAAGAATATCCTCCTCCTGTTAAAAAACCATTAACCTGAGAGGCAAATTATAGGTAGTGGACTTCCTAGAAAACATGGTTAAGAATGTGAAATAGGTTACATTAAAGCAAAGTCTTAGCATTTCTAAGTGCCAGATTTTCTAACTTATATTTTATGTCATTCAAAATGACATAAATCTGGGGATTTTGCTCAGTGGCAGAATGCTTGTCTACCAAGCTGGAAGCCCTGGGTTGGGTCCTTGGAACCAAAACCAAAAAATAAGTCTCAACTAAAAAACAATTACAACCAACCAACCAACCAACCAAACCAAAAACATTGCAAATATGCTCTCCTGCTCATGATACTCCTAAATTACTTTTAAAGTCAGGGATTCTGATCATGTGGAGATGGGTTATACAAAACTGTTAAATACCCTGTACTATATATATGAAACGGTTACTTTTAACATCAAAACAGAAAGTATACATAAACATCATATTCACATTGTAAACATTTATGCAAGCATGCTAAAGCAAACATTATCACTGGGCTACATATCCAATCCTGTATTTTTAATAAGACATATTCACCCAAGACTCCCTAAACTGTCCAAGGCATCACCATGAGGCAGCTGGTAAGCAGAAAAACTGAGTTTCAGGCTTCAGTTATCTAGCAAGATTATGGTGTTAATTCACTTCCTATTTGCCCCTCAGCTGTACCTGTTACCTCCTTAGCAGGGGTTTCAAAAATGCATGACCTCCTAGGAATAACAGTATTACCTATATATCTAGATGCAGAAATATCCATTAAAAGAGAAAAAAAAAAGTATAACAGTAAATCATCTACAAATGACATTTAAAAAACCCCAAATGGGCTCCATCTTTCATTTTTTGGTCACCGACAGTTTCTCACGCTATTGTTTTTCTCAAACATTCTTAATTTCACTCACATTTTTATAGCACTCTTCTAGGCACTAGTACTAGGCTAGTAAGGTAGAAAAAAAAATATCTTTACTGAGGCTACACGCCAGGGAAAAGACAAAACAATAATCAGTGTATTTGATGAGACATGGGTGTTACAGAGAAAAATTTAAAAAGGAAAGAAAAGGAATGGGCGTGTATATTGGAGAGCAAAGAAGAAAAAAAAAAAACCGTAGGATGTTACACATTCACCTTGCAAAGTTTATTACCCACATTCAACAGCTGTTAAATAAGTCATCAAAACACTGGAGATGTGGGAAGAGAATTTACACACTCCTGCCATTCTCATCCTCTCGTGCTTCAAGGAGTGCTCGGCACAGCTCTTCACAAGCTCGATTTATGGATCAGACTTTGCTTCTTTACCAAGGCGAAAAGGAAGAAAAGTTCAGTAACTGGTGATGCGACAAGAACTGAAGACCTCGGCGCGCGCGCCCAGCGCTCCCCGCCCTCCCACCCAGCAGCGGACGCCTGCTCGGCGGGGCCCGGCGCTCCTCGGTTCTCACAGGATTGGGACCCCGTCCCTCAGGGACCGCGTCCCGGGGCCCGCGGGACCGGCCGCCCCTCCCGCCGAGCCGGCCCACTGCGCGGCCGGCTCGCCAGTCCAGGGCCGTCCCCGTCCGCCCGCCCCTCGCCGGCTGCCACGTAACCCTTCGCGGGAACCAGGAACTGCGGCGGCGGCGGCGGCGGGCTGCGAGCGGAGGGGCGCGGCGTCTGGGGAGGGGGCGGCGCGGCGGACCCACGCCAGTCGGCTGCGGCCTGGCCCGCGGGGCTGGGCAGCGGCGGCCAGCGTCTGGGGAGCCGCGGGGCGGGCCAGGGCAGGCCGTTCGCCGCACCCCCACCCGGGGTCCAAGCGCCCCGTCCGAGCCGCGGTTCCCCGGCTGGCAGCCGGCTCTCGGAAGGGGACGGCAGGGCGGCTCACCTCAAACATAAGCCCCAGCAGGAAGACCATCGCCACACAGGAGACGATGTCCGCGTGATTCTGCAGGACGAACTCGTGGCTCAGGACCGGGGGACTCTTGGTGCTCTTCTTGCGAATCGCCATGGTGGGGTCCGCCGCCCGCGCCTGCAGGTGCTCTTCCCCGGCTCTGCTCGCCCCAGGTGCTCACTGACCCGCTGCTGCTGCTGCCGCCGCCGCCGCCGCCGCCTCCTTCTCGCTGCTCCTCACAGCCTCGCCGCAGCCGCTCGCTGGGGCTTCACTTCCCATCCCATCCCACAGCCAATACGCAGCCGCTAGGGCCGCCCGGAAAAAAAAAAAAAGAAAAAGAGCCCACAGCGGAGGCGCGCATGCGCACGAGGGAGACGGTGCTAGCGTTGCCTCGGACGCGTCTGGCAGCCAACCCACAGCGCCGCTAGGTGGTCGGAGGCCGCGGTCCGCGGATGTGATTGGACCCCAGTGACCCACCCCAACTCTGAACCCTTAGGGTTTGAAGCGGGTGGGGGCCGAGGGTTACATGTCGTTTGAGACGCGAGCTTGAACGAACTGAGACCCCTGCGGGGCCCAGGGCAGCCGCATGCTGTGGCGCACACAGCAGCAGCCGTGACTTCTGCCCCTGCTGGTCATTGTGGGTCATACTGATGGACATTTGTGTAAACTGAAAATACGACTATAGCCTGGTCATATATGAGTGCGGCACATTCTCTAGTTTGAGCATATGCTTTAGAATTAATTTCAATCTAAATTTACCTGTTTTATATTATTAACAATGCCTTCTAGTAATCTGGACAGAAAATAAAAAAGGATTGTGGATTAAACGTCTTCCTCTTTTTATCGATATACCCAAAGAGCCGTTTATTTTGTTTCCTGATAAGCTGCACCACTGTTTAGGTATTTGTTAAATCTGTACTCCAAACTCATTCTAAATTAAGAGCCCTATCAACAATCATCCAGTCCAATCCATCCCTAAATCCAGGCAATGTCTGTTTTTCCCTGCCCCACTGCCATAGCCCCAGGTAAGGATTTACCTCTTGCCTAAGGTATGCACCACAACGACTGGTTTTGGTGGCCAGCCCAGCCCAGCATCACTGTCTTGTAGGGGACGTAGCTCGATATGAAGACTCTGGGTTTAAGCCTTAATCAAAAAGAAAGAAAGAATGAAAGAAAGAGGAAGCAAAGATATTTAATTATTCTCTGTAAGACTTGATTTCCTCATTTTTGTATTCATATATTAAAAGTAATATGTCTTAGGTGTTCACTGTGACAAAATATCAAAGGGGGAAAAACTTATAAAGAAGGGAAGATTTGGGCCTGGGAGATGGCTCAGTAGAATAAGCACATGCCTGGCAAGTGCAAGGGCCTGAGTTCAATTCCTGTTTCTGCAAAAAAAAAAAAAAAAAAAAAAAAAAAAGGGAAGATTTATTTTGGCTTGTAGTTTCAGGGTTGTTTAGCCACACAGCTCCAGGCCCGAGATGAGGCAGAACGTCATGGTGAGGAGCTTGTGGAGTAAAGCTGCTCACTTAACAGTGACCTGGAAGTGAGAGAGAAAGTGAAAAAAAAAACAAAAAACAAAAAACCACACAGACCCTTCAGGGCATCTATTCCTTCAAGTAGCCCCCCTGCCCCGGGAAAGTTTTCAGTGTCTCTTGACAGCCCTAGAAAATTATGAAACCATCAATAGATTAATTCCCCCATTGAGAAAGTTTGAGCCCTTATCATGCATTGCCCTTGCCTTGACTCCTCGGCACAGCTCTTCAGAACATGGATGTGAGCTCCTGTTTCTGGGGATGCTCTGTGCTCTCCAGCCTGGGTCCTAGAAGGATTTTTTTTGGCTGGCTCAGGTTGCCTTAAAGGCCTTAAGGGCAGGTCCAGTCAGGTGTGGGGAGCCGGGGACCAAACTGAAGTCCCCCGAGCCAGGGTTTACCCCAGCAAGTGCTTAAACAACTGAGCTAATCCGCAAGCCCCCATGGGTCCTAGATGGAGATCCTGTCCCTGGGCCTCACAGATATTTGGGTTATTTCCACCATTTGGCTATTGTGAATAATGCTGCCATGAACATTTGCGTACAAGGTTTTGTTTGAGGACTGGGGAGATAGCACAGTGGCATTAGTGGGAGATAGCACCTGCCTAACACAAGGTCCTGAGTTTGATTCCCAGTACCCTTCCTCCCTACCAAAAAAGTGAGGAAAGTTTCTGCTTGAACATGTTTTTTATTCTTTTGGGGATGTACATAAGAATTAATTGTTGGTCATAAGATAACTTTATTTTTAACCTTTTCAAAAAATTATAGACTGATTTCCAAAGTGGGTGCAACATTTTCCAGCCCTGTCAAACTCCTGGAGTTTCTTCACATCCCAGCAACACTTGTTTTTTTTTTTTTTTTTCTTTTAAAAAAATTTTTTTAGCAGGCATTAAATGGATTTTTTTTCTCATAGGAACAAGAAAATATGGAATTTAAATGGGTTCTTTGGGTTTACATTCATCTATTTTATACTTTAAAGTATATCAAGTTGGGATTTTTATATTTTTGTTTTCATTGATTTTTTTTTACCTTGAAAAACTTATTTTTAATTTTTAAAATTAAACAAAATTAAACCTGACATGAGCCCTATACATATTTTCTGGCTTTGCTCTTCCCCATCCTTCCATGACACCATCAGTGAACCATCACAGAGGTTGATTAGAGGTATGTAACCAGACAGCGGGCTCATGGGAGTTTTGGACACAAATGGAAGTTGAGCTATTAAGCAGAACATACCATTTTTTCTGCAGTCATGTCTTCCTGCAGGTATAGAGAAGGCAGGGTCAGGTTTTGCAAGGCCAGCAAGGTAGGTGCAAGGACGCTGACGATGTGAGCAGGTGGGGGCAGGGCGATGAATCAAGGGCCATGTGGGGCGGTCATGGGTGTTGTGCCATCTTCTTTTTCCTCACAACTCATTTTGTTCACCTACTGTGAAAGATAAGCAGCTGCAAATTGCCTTATTCTAGAAAGAATACAACTGAAAGTCAGTGGAAGGCTCTGGCCCAAAACTGGAGAGGTCGGCAGACATATTCTCTCTTGATCCCTTTTGCCTTACCACAGTTCTGGCAATGGCCAACTTCTGTGGTGGCCGGGTTTTTTGCAGATGTTTCAGCTTAAATCTAAATTGTATCCCAAAAGTCTCACATCTTCAGAGATGGGGTCTTTGGTGGGTTCTTAGAACATGAGGGCTTTAACTTTATTAGTGGATTAATCCACTCATGAGATCATGGTTGACAGCATTATTAGGAGGTATAGAAATTTAGAGGGTGGGGCCTGGTTAAAAAGAGTGAATGATGAGGTATGTCCTTGGGAACTATATCTTGGTCTTGGATGCTGCTGCTTTTGGTTCCTTCATTATTTTTTTAAATTTTATTTGTTAAATTTTTATTCACATATTTTTTATATGTATTTATTTGTTACAGGGTCTCACTACACAGTTCAGACTTTTAGTGATCCTCCTGTCTCAGCTTCCCCAGTGCTGGAATCACAGGATTGCACCACTGTGCCTTGGGGTGTGCCTGAGGTTTCAGGCCAGCACAGCATGTGGTACTGAGATCAAACTCAGGTCCTTGTGCTTGCCAGGTAGGCCCTTAGACCACCAAGCTATCTCCCCAGCTATGGTTCCTTCTTTTTGTTTCTGCTCCCTACTTGAGCCGCTGTCCTTTTCCATACCTTTCCACCATGATGTTCTGCCCTCCCTTAGGCCTATATCAATAAAATCAAGGGACTATAGACTGAAATCTCTGAAATGGTGAGCCACGATAAATCTAAGTGGTTTTTCTCAGTATTTTGTCACAGCAACAAGCAGTTCACTAAAACAGCAGGTAACCATCCTTTCACTGTTCTAGCACTTCATTTGGGCTCCAGTGACCTCCTTCTGTCCCTTGCCCCTTCCAGCTACTGTAGTAATAGCTTTCCACTTTCCTGTTCTCTTTCTTCTTCACCTTTTCTTATTTATTCCTTCAGCTGCTCACTGCTCTGTGGATAGGCCTTTCCCAAAACTCTTTCCAATTGAACGCTTTTGAATGAGCCATCTTTTCCTAGTCAGTTCTCTCACAGAGAAAAGTAATATGAAAGCCTCTGACTCAGAAGTGCCTACAGGGTTTAACAATTGTTGGAAGGTGAGTTGAAGAAGGAGTGGCCAGAGATGGGATGCTAAAAGTGATTTCAGAGCTTTCAGTCATTGGCAATGAAATAGGCTGAGTAGATGGTTAGAGTGGATAGCTGAAATAGATGGAGGAGGCATGGAAGGAAGGAGTCCAGGCAATAGGAGGCTAGGGTGTTTGATGCACACACTTAATATAGCTATTAAATTATTGAGAATGAAAGAGTGAGATGTAAAGGGAGCCAGTGAGTGAACCAGGCACTACCATCTGCTGTGAGTGGAGAGGGGTGAGAAGGCCATGGAGGTGAGTGGGCAGTGCAGTGGGCAGATACAAGAAGTATCTGTTGGTATCAATGAGAGTCATGAAAGACACCCCACTCCACTCCCATTCTCTGCGGTATGTGGGGTATAGGGTTAAAAAAAAAAAAAAAACACAACTGCCTCTTGAGAAGGCTCCAGGGAAATCAGGTTTCTGTTTTCAATTGGAGATGCAGTTATCCTTTTGAGAAAGAAGGAAAAGAAAACATTCAAAAAGAGCTGGAGTGTGCATGGGATCTGGTAGCTGGCACACGTGGGGTTCTAAGGAATACAATGGAAGGGTGTGGAGACTGGGAAGGTGCTTTTAGTGTAAGTCAAATAAAAGACAAACAGAGCATTGTGGGAGAGAATGTGTCTGTCCAATATGGAGGTTTGTACGAGGTAAAGCATGTTAACCTAAAAATGGCTGCTAGAGGGACTGATGCTTGAAAGCAGTGCTTATCTGAATAAGCACTGGTGTACATTGCTAAGATGACATGGCCGGTCTGAGGTATCTGGGGCAATGGAGAAGCTTTTAAAGATAGAAATGAGAAATCCATATAAGTATCTCAAAGATCACTGGTAACAAGTGCTTGTTGTAGAAGTTGGCATTGACTATTAATGGAGATGGCCAGTGGTAGGCAAGTGTCTGTGTGAAGCAACTGTCTGCACTCTGTAATTTTGAGAAATTCTTTTGCATAGCCTAAGAGTATGAAGGCTCACCTCTCATGGTCTCCAGCCTCCATTTTGGATAAATTTGGCTTAACAGACCTCACTTTGATACTGATAACTTTCACAAGAGGAACAAGTCATCATGTACAGTAGAATTATCCTGATGGTCTTGTAATGGAAAATAGGACACCAGTTTAAATTTTAGCTTTCCTTATACGAATGGCCTCTTGGGAAGTTTATGAGGAGGGATAGCCATCATCTCTCCTCATTGTATTGGTCAGCATTCTGTCATGATAGTGAAATAAAGGACATAGGCTATGTATGAGGTAAAGAGAAGTTCATTTTGGCTCACAGCTCTGAGGTTTAATCAAGATTGGGTAGTTCCATTGTATAGGCCTCTTTTGATTGTTGCTCATCATGATGGGAACATGGAAACCGTTCATATCATGATCTGGTAAGCAGAGATAGACTTGTTTGTTGGGGTCTCATCATCCCTTTTGGGGCATACTCTGAGGGACCTAATCCCTCCCATTAAATTGTACCTCATACAGATCCCCCCTGACAGTACTGTTCCTCCCAGTGCTGTCACTCTGGGCACCTAGCCATTACACATCCATCTTTAGGAGACACTCACTGAAATGAAACTAAGGGGCGAACATAGCGGTGGGGAAAGTGGTCTTAGGGAGGCACACGGGGCTTGTGAGGCTCTCCTCAGCCACACTGATTGCTAATGTGTGTCCAGGCCTGGAGGCCCTTGTGTGCCCAGCATAGTGCTGGTCTCCATGTATTGTAACCATACTCTATATAAGTGGTATAGTAGCTTATGACATGTATACTGGACCCTGGAATATTAGGAATCTTGGAATATTTCTAATAATTTTTGAAGAACAGAAAGCAGCTTATTGGAATATACCTATGCAGGAAGAACTGTGACACTGTTTATAAATATAAAAGAACAGAAAGATTATATTTGCCCTGAAAGTGGTTAAGTCTACTTGGCCATAGAATACAGTTCTAAGGTAAGCACAAAAAAGCTACACAATAGAAATCAGAACAAAAAAGAAGCCCTGAAAAGTAAATTTGCTGCTTTGTTTTCTTGTGTTCACCACATCAAAGACCTCCCATAACTTCTCCTGTTTTAAGCCCCACTCCACATGGGTTGCAACCTTATGCTATAATTTGAGAAGGTACTTAGAAGGCAGGTTGGGGACCCTAAAAAATGTTGATGGATATGAATGATGCTCAGAGGGGTAAAATTTTGCCTAATAATGCAAGAAGCTTGCTGCTCTGTGACTAAGCCTAATATTAACCTTAATAATTTATTTTTGCTATTTTTTCAAATTATTGAACTGTAATTACTTTCCCAAATATATGTTGTTTCATATACATCGATCACACACTGTAACAACAATAACAAAAGCAGTATGCAAACTTCTAGGAAGATGGTGGAGTGGTGAGCAACAGGAAAAGAGACTCTCTCAGACTTGGTGTCCAGATGCTGGAATACAGCAATGTGAGGAGGAGAAGAAAGAAAGTGGGTCCCTGGGTCCCAGGAAGGATCTGAAGCAAGAATTGAAGCCCATGGGGAGAGTAAAGAGAAAGACTTTAATGAAGAAGAAGGAGGTGATACTTCTTCTCAGGGCTCAGCACTTTCTCCCTGAGCCCTGACTCACTGCATGAGAGGGGTGTGGCTCAAAACCTCAGACCCACAGTGACCACTGGTGAGCCCAGAGGGCTCCGCAGAGAAATGCGCCAGTGGGATGGAGAAGTGAATGTGACAGACCACAGTTATTTGGGTTCAGACATCCCCAAGAGCAGGTAATTGGATGTCCTGGAGGGGGCTGAGCTTAGAACTCAGAACAGTAGCAGGCTAGATCCATCTGGCAGCTGCCAAGATCAGGGTGAGCCTGCTGAGCTGAAGTTGGTAGAAGATCAAGGAGCTGAGGTCAAGCACATGAAGCACACATTGCTTGAGGGTGAACAAACCAGGTTCCAGGCTTACAACCAGAAACCAGCCTGAAATTCAGTGGAACGAAAGGTTCAGGCCTGTTGGGATCATCCACTACTGCACCACAAAGCTACAGCTGGCTTGCTTGTGTTAATTAACATAGATCTGGCCTCTGTCTGTGCACTTTGTCTATCAGTGACAGCAGAAATAGCCCTTAAGTGGATGTATTTTCTCTCTTTCTTTCTTTCTTTCTTTCTTTCTTTCTTTCTTTCTTTCTTTCTTTCTTTCTTTCTTTCTTTCTTTCTTTCTTTCTTCTTTCTTTCTGTGGAACTGGGGATTGAACTCAGACCCTTGCACTTGCCAGGGAAGCTCTTATTCCACTGAGCCATCTCTCTAGTCCCATTTTTTCTAAACTTAATTTTTTTTTTTGATGGTTTGTACTTGTTCTTTCTTTTTTTTTTTTTCTTCTTCTTCTGTACTTAGGACAGGGTCTACAGGGTCAACAGGGTCTCACTACATAGATTGGACTCATAGTGATTCTCCTGTTTACAGGCTTCCAAGTGCTGGGATTACAGGTGTGTGCCACAACACCCTGGGGCAGGGCTGGCATGGCACACCAGGGATCACACCCCAGCCTCTGGGCTTTGCCAAAGCACTTTTGTCTGTTGAGCTATCAGACCGGCCCTTGTACTTGTTCTTATTTGAGTGTGTATGAATATGGCTTCTAGTTGGCTATTGTTGTTGTGTTCTATTCTTTTTTCATTTTCTTCTTGTGTTCCATCTTGTCTTTAACAGTTTCTCAAAGTTTGTGTAAGCTTCCTTTGTCCTCCAGCCTTGCTTTTTAATCTCATTTTCTATTTCTTTATTCTTCCCAATAGCCCTTTTAAAATTTTCTCCCCTGATGATAAAAATCACCATGCTTATGGATTATTTAATGTTTGCAATTTTATGGATTGGATTGTTTTAGGTTTTGTTATACAACCACCAATCTTGTTCACATGGTTAAAGGTGGAAAATTACTAGTTATCAGTTTGTGATTTTCTAAGCAGTGTTTGATGCTATGATTATTGGTGATTATACTACTTTAGTTAAGGTGATGTAATTGTTTTAATTACTTGTTATCTCAGGTATGCCCAGACTGAGATTGCCTACAGGTCATAAAAAGTACTATAGGCCAGTGCCAAAGACCCAAGGTGTAGACTAAATAGGCAGCAACTTTTCATTCTGAATAAGTCAAAAAGGTAGGATCTTCAACTGACTCAAAACTCAAAAGTCAGCTATACCTGGTAAGTGCAAAGACCTGAGTTCTATCCTTTTTTCTGCAAACAAACAAACAAACAAAACAAAACAAAAACAAACAAAACAAAACAAAACAAAGAAACCATGGTACTGTCATAATGACAGACCTGAAGATCAGTGGAACAGATTAGATGTAGCCACAACAACAAGCACACTTGACACCTTTGACAAAGGGCCAAACATGTTCACTGGAAGAAGGCCTCGTTAATAAATGGTGCTAGAAAAACTGGTTTTCCACATGCTGAAAGCTTAAAATAGAACCATGATTATCACCATGCACAAAACTACAGTCAAAATAGAACAAAGATTTTTAAAAAATGTATTTTAGTATAGGTTCTACAGGGTCTCACTACATAGATTGGACTCATGGTGCTCCTTCTGTTTTCAACCTCCCAAGCACTGAGATTACAGGCAAGCACCACTATGCCCAGTCTCAATTGCTGTCTCAGTGCACCCTGGGGGTGAGGCTGGCATAGCTTGTGGTGCTGGGGATTGAAATCTGGTCCCTGCACTCTGCCTAAGCAGGCATTTTGGTCCACTGAGCTATCTGGCTGGCCCAGAACAAGCATTTAAATATTAAAACTGAAACACTAAATCTTCTACAGAAGAAAGTAAGTAGAAATCCTAAGAACCTAGGAGTAGATAAAGAGTTCTTGAACATAAATCAAACTGCATAGGAAATACTTCACAGAATCAACGACTAGAATCTCATCTTTTTGAAAAGTTTCTGCATATAAAAATAAATCACTAACAGTAAAAAGAAAACCCACAAAATGGAAATATATATATATTGGAAGAACTGGGGATTGAACTCAGGCCCTTGTGCTTGCCAGGTAAGTGCTTATTCCACTGAGCCATCTCCCCAGCCCCCAAATTGGAAATAAATTGTATCAGACTGTCATTCAGACAAAGGACTCCTATCTAAAATATATAAAGAACTGAAAAAATATCAGGCCTCCAAAATTAAAAATCTCAGTCCAATGACAGACATCTGAGATGAATATACATTTCAGAAATGAAGAGATACAAATTGCACATAAATATATGAAAATGTTCAACATCATTGGTCATTCAAGAGATGCAAATTAAAGCATCTTATGCCAGAAAGAATGGCTATCATCAAGAAGTCAACCACTAACAAATGCTGGAGATGCTGTGGGGAAATCAGTATGCAGTTTCCTCAAAAAGCTAGGATTGGAGGTCCCCTTCAAGCTAGCTACTCCCCCCTAGGTATTTTGCCAAAAGAACTAAAATCATCATACCACAGGGATATATGTGCACCCATGTTTATAACAGCACAATTTGTCATAGGTAAATTTTGGAAATAACCCAAATGCCCATTAACTGAGGAATAGATAAAAAGATACAGTGTTTTTACATAATAGAGTATTACTCAGCAATATAAAAAAATAAATTCTAGGCTTTTATAGATAAATGGATGCAAATAAAGACTGTATTGTTTAGTGACATGAATCAGACCCACATGTATAAATATCATACTGCGTTTGTAGTGTGAGAACCTGAAAGAGTACATGTAATCTGAAAAGTATAATAGATCCTGTGAAACAGAAATAATTTGTTCAATGAAAAGGAAAAACTGGGATGAGGAAAAGGACAAAAGAAGGGAAAAAATTTACATATACATGCAGGATAATTTGTATAATTGCACTGCTGATTTCTGCTGGTCTTTTGCAAGGAGCAGTTAATGCTAAATTTTTTTCTTTTAATTTCTTTTTTTTTTTTTTTTTTTTTTTTTTTTGTCTTTTTGAGACAGGGTCTCACTATGCAGCTCAGGCTGGCCTTAAGCTCACTTTGTAGCTCAGGCTGGTCTCGAACTCACAACAATCCTCCTGCCTCAGCCTCCCGAGTGCTGGGATTACAGGCATGCGCCACCACGCCCGGCTTCTTTTAATTTCTTAAGACTTTTTTTACGGTTTTTTTCTTTAAACCAACTTTGCACATTTATATCTGGTAACCTAAACAACTAATTTGAAAATAATATCATGCAATACAGCAACCATTGTTGAATTCCTGTTACTTTGTTTGTATCATTTCTAATGCTGTTTTTTCTTTTTTGATATTTTGTGTTCTTTAAGTTAAAAAAAAATAAAAAAGCAGTGTACATGAAATAGGAGAAAATAGATTAAAAATCAGTAGTATATATAAGGATGCTCTTGTCTGGAGCACAGCTGAATTTTCAGCAAAATAAGGAGGCCTGATAGTTTCTAACCCTTGCTAACAAGGGTTCAAGCAAGCTCCAGGTCACTGGACCTGTAGTCAGTCTTCAGCATTTGAAACAATTTTGTGTTTGTGTATTTGTTTTTCCTTAGTGTTTACAGAATAAACAATGTACACTGTCCTATAATAGGCAGAAGTATCACATGCAGGAAAAATAGGGAAAGGGACCATAGAAGGAAGTGTTACAGCTTGTCTAGATGTCCCCCAAAGCCTCATGTGTTCATAGGCAGGGCTTTTCAGAAGTGGCTGGATCTAGGGTGCGTGCTGTTGGTGTCAAAAAGTGTGGTTACTACCTTTGTGAGCTCACTGACTTGGCATGGTTCTGGGTGCTGGCAGTGGGAAGGTTCACCCTGGATATGAGTGCTGTGTGCCCTAACGGGCAGAAAGAGGGCTGCTGTCATTGCTTCCTGCTTTGCTACTTCATTGCTTGCTGTTTTCTGCTTGCTACGAACAGTTTACCCTGCCTTGAAGCCAGCAAACTGTGAATGAAAACCTCTATAAACTGGGCTACAATAGCCCTTTCCTTCTTTAACTTTCAGTGGCAGGTGTTTTGTCTCTGCAACGAGAAAAGTAACAAGGAAGTGAGATACGAACAGTAGAGCAGTGAAAAGTAATTGGTCCAGTGGTGCCTGAGGAAGGCGCAAAGATTAATCTCCTTCTTTCTGGGTGTGTATTAGTTGCTTTTTCATGATCTGCACCAAGAACTTATAGAACTACTGTGCTCTTGTAAGACTTGATGAGATTTGTTGGTTCCAAACTACACTCAGACTTTCCCCTTCACCTGTGTGGACTGAGCTGCATGATCATAGACCCTTTGGAGCAGGCACTGTTCCAGCCTTGCTTGGTGAGAAGTTCCATGAAGATGGCAGCTCCAATCAGAACACACTCTCCAGAGAGGACCAGAGACAGTCCTGATGAACAGTGGGGTCAAAGGGAAATTTTAAAGGAGACATTAAGTAGGATGAAGTTGGCTACTTCCTTCTCTGTGATGGTCTTGAGATCATTGTGCACGGCAACTCCAGTCAACTCTGAGTTTGACATTCCAATCATATAGATAGTCAGCCACGAGTGTGACTGTGTCTCCACATCTGAAGCTCTGTGACCTGTGTATGTCCTGGAGCTCCTTTGTCAGCCAGTAAGTGTCTTGCCTCTGTTTCTTTTCCCTTTTCTTGAGGATGGCCAAGTTTTCTTTTCTGATGCCATCATCTTCATATTTCTTACTCTCAGCTGGCTCTTCCTCTTTCATTTCCCAGTGTCCGCAAGCATCACCTCATCTTCTTTTCTTCCTCCTGTGTGCACCACTCTGCTGACCAGGGTTGATCCACATGTCCACATTAGGATGCTGTGGGACGTGGTAGAGTTTGCACAGAGCAGCTACGATCCTCTTCAGATGCTGCATGAGCAGAGGATCTCCTTTCCTTATGGCCACCAGCCTCTTCAAGACAGCAGCCACCTTATAGTCATCAGACTCCAGTGGAATTGGGAGCACAGCAGGGTAGGATTCAGTGATGTTGCAGTGGATGCAGAAGAGGTCGCCCTACACTAATCTCCATGGGGGATGTAGTCAGGGCAGTGCTCCAGCTAGCAGGAACTCCCAGGTAGGCACTGGCAATGGTGGCACGTGGAAAATGGGTTCACCTCCCACTCGGACAGGCTCTGTCCCTGTCCAGTCCCTAGCTGCTTCCCCTGAGCATGATGCCACTGCTTTGCTCTCGGACCCCTGCCCGGATTGGATGGGCACTTCCCCTGCCATTGTCTGAGTTTCTTCAGACCACACTAATAAATGAAATAAGTCAGACTCTCATATATAAACATCATATTGTCTCTGCAGTGTAAGGAGCTAAAAGAATAAGATCCAAAATGTATAACAGACATTGGGAAATGGGAAGAAATTGTTCAAAAGGAAAGAGAAACTGGGATGCAACCAAGGAGAAATGAAAGGAAAAGGAAAACTATGCTACTAATTTCTACTAGAGTTCATTGAGAAGAAAGGTTTATGCTTATGCCTTTTGAGGGGCTTTTAATGACTAATTCTTGTATTATGAGCAACTTCTTTCAAGATAACCATATGCAGTGTACTAACCATTGTTATTCTCCTACTATCTTGTATTGACATTTTGTTATTGTTTTTGTTCTTTTTTTAAAAAAGGAATTTAATCTCCATTGTGATGTATCTTAGAGTATGGAAATGTCATCTGACTATGGTAGGGCCTGGATTACATAATGACATTAGGACTGAGGCCCAAGATTGAATCCTAGAGGATTTATAGAAAGAGGGGAGGGAAGGAGAAAGGGGAGAGGCAGGACACAGAGGCAACACACACACACACACACACACACACACACACACACACGTGCAAACATTTTGGTCCATGTCCCATGTGAATCCCTGCACCGTGGAGCTTTGCCAATAAGAAGGTCATTACCACGTGTAGCCCCTGTAACTGTTTTCTTTATAACTCTCTTGGTTTGTGGATTGTGTTACTGGCAAAATAAAACAGATTAATTCATTTTTCTACTCTTCCCTAGCAGCCCATTTTCCCTACTAAAATACAGTACAGTACCACTAAATGATTTCCTTGTACATAGCCTATTTCTGTTTCCATTCATCATGGTAGTTATAGTAATAATATTAGTCCAGTCAGCTCTTCATCTAAGGAAAAGGAATGGTAACAGTACTCACTCACTGAGTTGTTTTCAGCATGAGTAGTCTGTAGTGTTTAGTACCAATAGAAACTGCTTGTATTTTGTTGGTGTTGTTAATGATACATTCAGATATTACATTATGCTCATTCATTTTGACTTACACTGCTATATTTAACTAAGTAAAATCTTATTATAACTTTATAAAATTCACGTTCTTCCCTGAAAGTTAAAACTTAATTTTCAAACCTTAAGTTATTTTCCTACATTGTTTCCTCATTTGAAATAGGGATAACATTATGCTCTAAGTTGATATGAACTTAAAATTAAGAATGCATAAGTAGTGCAAAGAAATATACACATTTTAGTTGATTTCATTTATGCCATAAGCTTCATCTTACACCACGTGAGCTGATACAAACAGGAAAGACTTCCAAAGAATCACTGGCCATCAACCCAAGACTTTGGTTCTTTAGGCACTCAGCCATATACCATTTTTTGGTGGCTACAAGGTATCTATTTACTATAGTTTACCAGACACAAATTCCTTGAGGTATTAGTTTTTATAAGTACTTTTGGAAAGCTTTTTGCACATGATGATGCTCTGTGTGTTTGATTCTCAGGAGGCAAGCTACTGGGTGCCTCCCTGGTACATAGCTGTGGTCGCCCTGTTTTTTTTTTCACCTCACCCTGGGGATAGGGTTGGCATGGCATGTGGAGCCAGGGATCAAACCATGGTCCCCTGTGCCTGCATAAGCTTGTCTGAGCAGGTGCTTTAGACCACTGAACTATCTCCCTGGACCTGTAGTTCCTTCTGAGGAACTACTGCTTGAGCTCGTCCTGGCCTTCTCACAAACAAATCACCTATCACCATTTTCCTATCTTTTTAAAAGACTTAGCATTATCTTGAAAGCACCACAAATTCCAACTAAGATCCTTGTTCTATTTGTGACAGCTATACTGTTTTCAAATCCACCCTGCCATGTATGTTCATTGCTCTTGGCCAGTGTATCAAATAAGTCATTGCATCCATTCTCACTTACTCATGTTCATCATGCTGATTTTTTATCCTTTAATCCAATTACCTTCTACAGTTATTCTACCTGCAGAACTTTTTCATTGTTCTCTGGGACCCTTGTGGAGGCTCTAGTTCTTTTTTGTTCAATATCCCTTTTCATACCTTCTTACACTATGCTCACCTGTAGGGTAAGGTATATGACCATGATGGGCCAAAAGAATTACTCAGTAGCATAATGTTATCTTTGTTTTAAGTGAGGACAGAGTGGCTCAGTGAAATCACCTATTTAAAGTTCAGCGATATTGAAACTTTTAATTTATTTTTAATTTTATTGAAGTACAAATATCAATCAGACAGTTTTAAGACACCTTAACAAGACAGATTAGATAAATTAACATTGCAAACTGTTTTCATACTGTTTTGGTATTGTACAAGGTGCATACATGATATTATACTCACAGACATTATTGTAGCAGATGTCTCTTATCAGTAAATTAAGAGTGTAGCTGTTTACTTATCTTATTTTTATACCTGAATTATATCAAAAATTCAATAATTATTTTCCTAGTGGATGACCATAGTACTAGAAGCCAACATAATATCCTGTCCAACCACCATTAGTGCAAATCTTGCCTCTCATAGGATTATGTAGAAGCACAGCGTTATCTGTCCCAACTGTACTGTCTATACACACACATCATGATTTTTTCTTTCTATACCCCTTCCTTTGTCTACACTTGTCAAAGGTGGGCACTCCATTGTCATTCAACTAACTTAGGTTCTTGAAGTCGACAACACAATCCAACACAGTCCAGCATTCCACAATAGTGAGTTATTCAAAGTTGTCAACCATAGCCATTTACAGCTCAGCTTAATATTATGGCCCTGTGATGTATACTTCATTTTTATACTTTTCTGCTGGATGGTTAAGACCTAGATAGAGCAAGACTTATATACCAACACATACCATTGTGGAGGTCAGTGTGGAGACTCCTCAAAACAGTAGGACTACAAATCCCATTCAAGCCGGCTATCCCCCTACTGGGAATTTTCCCAAAGGATCTGAAAACATTGTATCATAGTGATATATATGTACCTATGTTTATAGCAGCACAACGTGTGATAGCAAAATCTTGGAAACAACCAAGATGTCCATCACATGATGAATGGTTGAAAAAGATGTGGTATTTCTATATAATGGAGTATTCCTCAGCTGTTAAGAATGATAAGTTTGAAGCATTTATACTGAAGTGGATGCCACTTGAACATATACTCCTAAGTGAAATAAACCAGACACACGTGTGAAACTTTTAATTTTTAACTCTCAGGGTGAAGAATGTGAATTTTATTTTATAAAATTGTTAAAGTTTACTAAAAAGTATATATTGTAGCCAGGTATGGTGGCACATTGCTGTAATTCCAGGACTCAGAAGCCTGGGTCAGGAAGATGACAAGTTTGAGGCTAGCCTATGCAACCTGGCAGCCAGTCTCAAGATAAAATTGATAAAAAGGGGAAAATACGGTATTTTGTGACAATGTGTGTAAGTCACAGTGAAATAGTCAAAAGGAACTATGGGAATGTACTATTAGCAACAACAAAAAACAAGCAACTAATGTTTCTTGGGCATGATTCCTTCAATGAACACTACAGACTACTTGACAGTGACAGCAACTCACTGAGTTAGACACTGGTCTCACTGCTTTTTTTTTTTTTTACAGATTGTGGTACTGACTGAACAAACTGCTGCTAAACTCTTACCACTGTCACCACAGTGAATGGCAACAGGAACAGGCTGCATATAAAAAATCACTCATCTCCCTTATCCTCAGGGAATATGTTACAAGATGGGTGCCTGAAACCACAGACAGCACCAAACGTTATAATTTAACACCTTTTCTATCTTAACTAAGCACTTAGCGCATATACATTATAACCATAATTTTTACTCTTTGAAATAATGACAGCCACACTAGTAAGAATTATTTTCCTTTCTTCACAGAGTCACAGATGGAAGCATTCCATAGCTTTTCTGGCATATCTGAATTGCCAGTGGTACTACTTGATACATACTGAGGTCTTTTGAAACTCAAGTGTTACTTGAGCACAGTCACTGTTGTTGAGATGGTGTGGTGATGAATGGGCAGGTAGGACACTGAGCATGGAAGTACTGGACAAAGGGCTGATTCGTGTTGAGGGTGAGATAGTGGGGAATACCAAAAGACTCTGTAACACAGCTCAAAACTTAGCGTGAGTGGTCAACTTCAGAAATTTTTCATTTTACATTTTCAGACAATGGTTGACTGGTGAAACTGCAGGAACAAAACTGAATCTAAGGGTGTGACTGCTGGAGTAGTTCATTATAATTAGGAAATGAACACCAGGCTAGGAAAGAAAAGAAGTCTTCATGGTGGACCAATCCTAGGCTTAGACACAATGGAGCTAGCTTCGTGCATTTCTTAGCCATTTCACTCCTCTGAGCATTTTCTGGGATCTTCAAATTGCTAGCTACTTTCTTACATCATAGTTTGTTACCTTTTAAGTACCTAAATATACGAATGTGTTCTTTCCTATACATCATTTTTCCATAAAACTTTTTTTTTACACATTCATATCTGCTAATATTTAAATTTGAGATACTAGTAGGAAACTGTACATATGTGCAAGCACATAGGAGCATTTAGCAGAGGGTAAGCTTTCCTGAATGCAGATATGGCCATTCTGTCGAAGCCACATATATTATTTCTTGGGATTACTGGCCATTTGGCCATCTTCTTTGGAGAAATGTCTAAAATTTTTAACCATTTGTGAATTATTATTATTATTTTTTTGTCTACAGGGCGTTCAGGGTCTCACTACTAGATTGGATGTGAACTAATTCTTGTTTTCGGTCTTCCAAGTGCTGGGATTACAGGTGCATGCCACCATGCCCAGTCTCAATTGTCATTTCAGCATGCCCCAGGAGCAGGGCCAGCATCACAGGCCTGGGGATTGAACCCCTAGCCCCTGTGCCTGCTTGCAGGTGCTTTAATTAGCTTAACTGTTTGGCTGGCTCTTGTGAATTGTTTTTGACAAATTTTATAGTCATTTTGTAATATAGAATAGCTGTGGTATACAGTATGCATGAGAATACATGTATTAAAGTGGAACAAAGATGCTAGGAACCTTGGGAAAAGAGGTAGGAAATAGAGGAAGACAATAAAGACATGTCAAAGATAAGTAGTCCTTTCCTTTAGGGAAGAATAAAGAATACTCTTTGGATTCTGCATTTATTTTAGTTTTGAAATGTTTGCAAGTTTAAATAAGCATTGCTAAGCTAGACTGTGAACATAATTATTATTGTACAATACTAATTAAATTTAAAAAGTGTTATCTTATGATCTAATTTAAAATACTTTTTTTGGTATATAACTAATATAGAAGCTGATGAGTATACAGTAACATCTAAACTTGGAAAATATGTTGATTGCAATAATGGATTACAATCCTGGGCACCACATGCTGTGCTAGCCCTGCCCTCAGGTGCGCTGAACAGGCCACAAAGGCTGGGCGTGGTGACACACACCTGTAATCCCAGCAATGGGGAGGCTATAAACAGGAGGATCACTAGGAGTCTGAGCTGGGTAGTGAGATTCTATACTAAATACATAAAATTAAAAAAAAATTACAAAAATAATTATTCAACATTCAATACTTTTAATTGAGCATTTAATATTTTTCACTTATCAACAACTGATATATATATAAGTCATTGTGAGATATGATTATAAAAGTACATATGATATGGCCCTAGAACCAAAGCTTAATCATAATTGATAAAACATGAAAACAAAACTGTTATCCAGATACAGAGGGTTGAAGAAAATTAAACACAGTATTTTTAAAACACAGTATGTATTGATGACTGATAATAACTACAGTACCAGGTGGTATAAATTATACAGTTTCTTATTTTTAAAGTAATCACTTTACTTAATTCAAATAAAATCAATAAACTAGATTCAGAACTTTTTCATAAAATACACTATAAGTGTGTAAGTTACTTGTTTTAAAATATGACATGGTTTTAAAACACAGTGGACTCTTGAGTTATGACTAGTCTCTATATGAACAATTTGAATTATGCCTGGAATTTCAGGTTTAGCTTATGACCAAGGTCTTGAGTTACAACCCTAATGTGAGCGCTGTGAGGTTATAAACAAAGGCTTGTGATGCCAGAAAAGCATATATAACACCAGTCTTAGACTAGATGCATGTGTGTGTGGATGTGATTTCACTTTATATAATTTCTATGATTACTACCCCTAAAAAACTAGAAAAGAAGCTAAGAAAGCAAGATAAAGAAAGCTATCACAATAAAAAAGGAAACATGAGTGGCACTGGTATAACTGATTCCGCTAAATAGCATGTTGAAATCCACCATATTGACAATCTTGCAGAGAAAAGATTTGTATAATGAAGCTAGTGTTGTGAAAGGTGTTATTGAAATTAGTAAGTCACAACCAACAGTGTTAGATAAGGTAGAAAGGCTATTATTAAATGTGTGGATAAGCAAAAGGCAAATGGCAGGTTACAGCTTATCTGAGTCTATGATTTGTGAAAAAGCTGGGGCTGTAAATGCAGATTCTGTAAAGGTTATTCTACCAACGAGTGATAATGGTGGAACATCTCAAGCTAGTGAGGCATGGCTTCACAATTTCAAAGCAAGCACTGGAGTGTATAGCATGACTAGGCATGGTGAAGCAGCCAGCTGATAAAACGGCTCTGAAAATTAAATACACCACTTCAAAACAATGACACAGAGAAATGGGTTTTGCTCTCATCAAGTTTTCAATTGTGATAAAGCTGGCCTCTTCTGGAACAAAATATATTACCCAGGAAAAGAAGAAAATGGCAGGCCAAAAGCCTATGAGGGATAGGCTTATTCATATGTGCCAATGCAAGTGGTGACCGCAAGACAATCACTGAGACTTGATTTATCACCGAGACTGCCAGGGTATTCAAAAAAATGAAGAATAGGCATGTGGAGATCTAATGAAAAAGCCTGGGTCATAAGAGTAGTTTTTCTGAGTGGATCAGAAGGCTTTCTGTCCTACTACTGTTAAGAAGTATTTGAAGGTCAAAAGCTTATACTCAAGGCTCTTATCATGGACAACGCTTCTGCTTATGAAAATTCATAAGATTTGGAAGAATGGCTGAAGATTTCCTATGGTTCTCAGCTGAGTTCCTCCCACGTAATATCACTCCTCTTCCAGTCTATGGACCAGCAGGTCACAATTGACTTCAAGAAGCTATTCACTACAGAACTGCTCCTGAAGTGATTATGCCTTGAATACAGATCTAACCCTTAAAGAATTCTGGAAAGAACATTACAATATCCTTTCCTGTGTGGGTTAACTGAGAAATCACAGGCCAATGTCTCTCTAAGGACCCTGAGATCTGGAAAAAGTGTGGCCTAAAATTACACAGGAGAGAGAGGGAAAATTTTGATATTGAGGAACTTGAGGAGCACTCAGAGGAACTGTCTACAGAGGAACTTCAGCAACTCTGGCTGAGCAACAGAATGGCAACTGAGGAACTTTCTGAAGAGGAGAGGGAGCATAGCAATTAGTGCAGCAAAGTTCCTTGGAAAGTAAGGAAGTCTTGAAAAAATGGACAGTTTGGTGGGCCAGACAGCTCAGCAGACTAAAGTGCGTGCTTAGGCAGGGGCAAGGGGCCAGGAATTCAATCCCAGGCATACTGTGCTGGCCCCAGGACGCGCTGAAACAGTGACTGAGACTGGGCACAGTGGCGTGCACCTGTAATCCCAGTGCTTGGAAGGCTGAAAACAGGAAGCTCACTACGAGTTCAATCTGTGTAGTGAGACACTGTAGACCCTGTACTAAATACATTGAGATTGAGAGAGAGAGAGAGAGAGAGAGAGAGAGAGAGAGAGAGAGAGAGAGAGAGAGAAATGGACAGAGCTATAAACATTTGTAGAGAACACCCACCTAGTCAGAGAACATCCGAGTATTGCATTCACTTTCTTAATGACATACTAGAAAATAGTGCTAAAGAAAAGACAGAAGTAGACAACCTTAGACTAGTTGTTAGTTATGAAAACATTGAGACCTAGTGAGCCATTGCAGGTCCTAGTGGCTATAGACTATCCCAAGGACAGAAAGGTCAGTAGAGAACACATTTCTGCTGTTCTTAGGGAATGGACTCTCCTACCCAACAGGAAACACCTTCAATAGCATCCTCCCAAAGCAAGCCATAGATGTCAACTTGAATGGTAAGTGCAGTATGAAATTGTTGTTTCTGGTTAACTAGGCATATTTTTAACTTTTTGGTGAATGCACAGGAAAAATTATTGGTGTTCTGGTCAATTATGCACATTATACAACTCATTTTTATGATGAAATAGTTAAGGGGTACTTTGAGAGGCTAAGAACACATTATGGTTCATTCTTTTCTTTTTTTTTTATTTTAGGGCAGGGTCTACAGGGTGTTCAGGGTCTCACTATTAGATCAGATTTGTAGAGATCTGCCTGTTGACAGTTTCCCAAAAGCTGGGATTACAGGCTTGTGCCACCATGCCTAGTCTCAACATGCCCTGGGGATGGGATGGCATAGTAGGCCAGGGGATTGAACCCCTAGCCCCATTATGGTTATTGCTGTTATTTTTTGTGGGAAAAAAGTCTTGACTTACTACTAACTTTAGTTCTGCTCTCAAGAATGATGTGAATTTGTAAGTGAGGGTTTTTTTTTTTTGCAGTACTGGGGCATGAACTTGGGACCTTGTGTTTGCCAAGCAGGTGCTTATGTCACTGAGCTATCTCCCCAGCCCCGTGAATTTGTAAGTCAAGGGTCCACCTGTATGTCTAGTGTTAGTTGTAAAGTCTTTCATTTTGTAGTATGTATAATTGTCCACAGCTAAGAAAGCATACCATCCTTTGAGGCAAAGGCAAACAAAGCTTTCATTATGCCGAACCTAAAGTACTGCTCTCCATTTCTTCTCAGAGTCCACATTGCTAACTGTGGAAAGAAAATCAGTGTTTAAGAGGAGGTAAGTAAATCCACTGGATTCTAAGTTATACTAGAAATCACTAGTGGCTAGAAAAATCACTCATTCTTAAAATACTTTTAATTATAATGTTGTATAATTAATTTTGTTAATTTTTTGTGTTTATATAAACACATTGGTGAAATTTCTACACAACATTAAAGTGTTGAGAATATTTTAAGGATCAATCTTCTGTGAGTGCAAACTATTAATTTGACATATTAACTCTAGCAAATATTACAGAACTACTGCTTTAGTATTTAGTATACTACACTTTAAAACTTGCCTATTCCTTAACCTTTAAGATGTGGAATTTTTCCTGGTAGGTCTTGAGGTCTGGGAGAACAGAAACCCTGTCTTTCAGTATCATTCTGGTATGTGACTGGAACCCTATGAGAAAAACGCTGTGGGAGTTTATAGTCCCAATTTGTGGTCCACTGGCCTTGTATGGCCAATCTTCCTACTGTTTCCCTATCTACCTTAATGTGATATTCAAGGGAGAACGCTGATTCGCTTTATTTTCTTAATAGGAAACTAGTGCATCTTGCATCTTACAGGCTGGCAGCAAATGAATTTAAACTTGGAAATATACTTACATATTTTTCCTTCTTTTTCTAGTTTTTTTAAATGAAGCTCAAGATTACGTTCAGCCATTTTATGTAAATTCTCAGGAACATTCTAAAAAAAAAGTGAAAGGAAAAATATTTCTTTTAAAAAATGAACCTAAGAGCCGGGCGTGGTGGCGCATGCCTGTAATCCCAGCCCTCGGGAGGCTGAGGCAGGAGGATTGTTGTGAGTTCAAGACCAGCCTGAGCTACAAAGTGAGCTTAAAGCCAGCCTGAACTGCATAGCGAGACCCTGTCTCAAAAAGACAAAAAAAAAAAAAAAAAAAGAACCTAATTTTTGAAAGCTTTAAAGGAAAACAAAACTAGAAGAAAATGTTAACTTAAATATATTTTAACAACAGTAAAAACCTAAAAAAAACCCCCAAAAACCCTTACTTTGTAAATGCTGTGTTTTAAGACACTACATCACCAAATATTCTTATTAAGTAGATTAATTTCCATGACAATAGCAGTGCTTTCAATGCTTAACATAGTGGTACACAGCAATAACCCATTAATATTTTCTGAATGAATAAATGTAACTTAATTTTTGAACAGATAGTTGCCCTATGGTTTATTTACTAAGTTATATAATACTTTTTCATGTTTTTTGAGATATGGTCTCTCTGTGTGGTGTAGGCTGGCTTCGAACTGGTGATCTTCCTGCCTCAGTCTCCCAAGTGCTGGGATTACAGGCATGTGCCACCATGTCCAGCTCATGATATTTTTATACCTCATGACTCACAATTTCCTTCAGTTTCACTAAAATAGTGTAACATTGCTAACTATTATCTGAATGGAAAACAGAGCAAATATCCCTTTTAATCTTAAAGTAAGGGTTACAGTTCTGAAACTAAGCTTCTTGCCTAAAATCACTGTCTGCACTTCTCAGGTGAAATATTTTACCAAAATCACCAAATTACTTCAGTTAAATTTCAATGGATTCTTCTCAGTTCTGGAGCACCTGTGACCCTTCTGAAGATCACTTTTCCCTGTTTATCTCGCTCTTCTTATCACTAGTCTTCATCTTCCTTATACTTTTCTTAAACACCATGTTCATGAAGCTGTACCATGCATTCTCTTTACTAGGTAACTCATCATGGCTGTGACACTGATGTCCAAATCTGAATTTATAGATTTGTGATTTTCTATATTTTCTTTATGTGACATACCCCAAGATCCTTAAATCACCATTCCCGAAGTGTTGGCTAAAGCCCAGTTTTAGCTGGGAGTGAAGACTTTCTGTGACCTGATCACACCTCCTTTCTTGCCTCCTTCTCTGGGACTCCCTTTTCATCCATCCACATGTGCAACTGTGCCAGTCACACATGGTTTGAGTTTCTACACAGGCAGTGCTTTAAGAACCATTCTTAGTATTTAAACACATCCAGTTTGCAGTCTAGAATCTTTCATTCTTTTTTACTCTGACCTAGAAAATAGTTGCTGCTTCTTCAAGGTTCAATTCAGTGAGTAAGTTTATAAAGGCTTTTAGTAACTTGTTTCCTGTACCTGTGCTATGTAGAACTTATTTCTATTTTTGTCCTTTGATAAACTGGATATAGGACTTGGAGCAAGTTTGTCAGAGACCATCCATCCCAAGATCTGAATATTTAAAATGCTCCAAAATCTGAAACATTTAATAGATGCTCAAATTATCATACATTTTGGACCAGTTCAGATTTCATAACACTGTGCATTAAACCTTTCAAGATAGTACATGACATGGAGACATGTGTGCACTAAAAGGACCTTATTAGAACAGAGCCTCTATTGCAAATATCTGTTAAACATGTCTGTCTTCATTAAACTATGAATCCTTTAAGGGCAGAGATCTATAGTCACCTCTGTATCAAAATATTCAACAAAAGCTCAATGAATAAGAAACTCTAGAATATCTACTGTTATCTGGTATGTATCAGGTGTCTGCATGCTTCTAAAAATACACTGAATACCTCTGAATGCAGATGTGGCACTTTTTCTAGGTGTGGGCAGTTCCTTAATGGTTCATCTGTGAGGTTATGAGAATTTTAGTATCTGTACACAGGTTAGAAAAGAAATGCCTCATGTACCAGTACTCTAGTATTATGAGTTGTTTCATGAAATTTAAATATTTACATTACTCTTTCTTTTTTAGTGTTTTGCGACAGGTTTAACTGTGTAGTTCAGATTGACCTTGAATTCACTATGTGGTGCAGGTTGGTCTTGAACTTGCAGCAATCCTACTCTCTCAGCCTCTCAGGTGCTGGGATTACAGACCTGTGCAACCACAAGCAGCTACATTACTTTTTGCCAATAATTTTTTTTTTGTGGTGTTGTGGATGGAACTAAGGTCCCCAAGTATGGGAGACAAATATTTGCTCTACCACTGAGTTGCATCTAGCCCTACATAATGAATTTTAATCTTCAGATGATTTAACTATTTGTCCTCCTTTAAAATAAAGCACATTGGGTATAATTAACTTTTTTATTTTTTATTTTTTGGTGGTACCAGGGATTGAACTCAGGACTTTGTGCTTGACAGGCAAGCACTTATTGAGCTATCTCCTTAGCCCCTAATTAACTTTTCTTTCTTTTCTTTTTTTTTTTTTTTGGTGGAACCAGGGATTGAACTCAAGCCCTTGCACCTGCCAGGGAAGTGCTTATTCCACTGAGCCATCTCCCTGATCCATAACTTTTCTTAATGACTACGGCCTATGGGGCATTAAAGACCTTTATGGATTATGGCCCCATATGACTTTTCTAAACTTACCTTTAGTAATTCTCTTGTGTAACTTATAGCTAAACAAATTGCAGTGGTGAGACTTTTTTTTGGATTTTAGGGTAGTGTCTACAGGATAGATCTATGTAGAGATCTATGTCACTACATGGATCCGACTCGTTTTTCAACTCCCAAGTGCTGGGATTACAGGCATGCGCCACCATGCCCAGTCTCAATTGTTGTCTCAGCACACCCTGGGAACAGGGCCTGCATGGCACACTGGGGATTGAACCCTCGCTGCTGTGCTCTGCCTAAGCAGGTGCTTTAGTCTCCTGAGCTATCTGGCTGGCCCAAGTGGTGAGACTTTTCAAACTCATGCAATCTTATTATAAAGTCTAAATTCTTAACTGTGAATTTGTTGCTGTCAGAAGAGCAGAATAATCTGCTCTATAGGTTTCTAAATTTCTCCCATCCAAGTACTAACCAGGCCTAACCCTGCTTAGCTTCTGAGATCAGATAATTGGGTGTGTTCAGGGTGGTATGGCCGTAGACTAGATTTCTAAATTTCTGTGTAATAAAACTCTTGCTAAAAAACTGAGTAACACTGACAGAGTAGTGTCATACTAGCACTTTATAATGCTAGTGTTCTGTAGTATGTTCAAAGGCTACATTCAAAGGTGTGGAGCTCTTTCCTTCTATTTGAAATTACTCATGTCCTTTGCTATTTTCTCCCTTTTAGGCAATGCTACAACTTCTCATTTACATTAACTCAGCATCCTTCTCTAGCAAATCATCTGCTCTCACCTTCCATAGGCTGGGACCCTCAGAATGATAGAATAACATATGTCATTGTAAAGCAGCTTCTCCCACATAGTGAAGTACTTAAAAGTTGAAGAAAGCCTCATGATGGCTATTTCTGTTCTCTATGGACAATATTTTCTTTAACTTTACTATCATAGAAGATGAGACTGCTGGTCTAAATTCTAGACAAGTAGCATCAGATGTAAAATGTTGACAGATGTGTTCTGATTTGGGATGAGGCATAATTACATATATTGAGTATATTACTTACTCTAATAAATTTGCCTTGCACCAGTAAGATAAACCAAAATTACCTTGTAAAGAATTTTTACCAGATCTGTTTTTGTAAATGATTTTTCAAAGTTGTCACGAATGAATGTAAGAATTTGTTCTTCTCGGTAATTTCTGTGAGCAATATACTGTTGAATTGCAGCTTCTGCATTTTTGATTACTGGGCCATGACCTGAATTGAAATAATTATACAAATTTTTTATGCAGATAAAATAATAAAGCATTAAGTTAATTCACTCTACACATTTATTGGGAAAGCTATACAGGTTTAACATTTAACACTTATGTACAATGCCAAAGAACTTAAGAGAACTATAAAAAATAAAATCTATATAAAGCACTACTGTATTGTCAGTCCTGGTGGCATACACTTGTAATCCCAGCACTTGGAAGGCTGATGCAGGAGGACTGCTGCAAATTCTAGGCAGCCCTGGCTACATAGTGACTTCAAGGCCAGCCTGAACTATATAGGAACACCTGTCTCAGAAAAATAAAAACAAGCTATTGTCTATATATATATATATATTTTTTTTTATTGACTCATATGAAATTTTTATCTTATTTTATTTTTTTAAATTTTTATTTTTGTTTTATTGAAGTACAAATATTGATCAATGAGACAGTTTTAAGATACCTTGACAAGATGGATTTGATAAATACATTGCAAATTGTTTTCATGTTTTGGTATCATAGAAGGTGCACACATGATATTATACTTACAGACATTATTATAGCATATGTCTCTTATCAGTAAAGAGTGTAGCTGTTTGCGTATCTTATTTTTTATACTTGAATTACATCAAAGATTCAATAATTAATACTTTCTACCTTGTTATTTTCCTAGTGGTTGTCCATAGTACTAGAAGCCGACATAATATCCTGTCCAACCACCATATTGTCTATATTAAAATGCAGATTTTGATAATAGCAATACAATCAGCAACCACAACAATAGGTAATACTTATAGAGTACTATGTGCCAAGCAGTTTTTCATGCTTAGTGTACAATGTTTTTTTTTTTTTTATAAGGATCCTATGAGACAGGCACTGCTGTTATTCCTTTTTTTAATAGTAGATACTGAAGCACAGAGTAGATGATCTTCTTCGAGGAGGTGAAGCTGGGATTCTGACTGAGCACTTTCTCTCTCTTTTTTTGTGTAATTGGGGATGGAACCTATGGGGCACTTTACTACTAAGCTACAACCCAAGCCTTTTCATTTTTTGAGACAAGGTGATAAGTTGCCTGGGCTGGCACAGAATTTGAGATCATGCTGCCATAGCTTCCTAAGCAGCTGAGATTATAGGTGTGTGCCACCCTACCCAGCCTGACCTACTTGTTCTAACCAGTCTGTGTTCTGAATCATTATAGTAAACTTGACTAAAAAGGGGGAAAGCAAAAATCAGTGTCATGGGCTGGGGAGATAGCTCAGTAGAATAAGAACTTGCCTGGCAAGCGCAGGGTCCTGAGTTTAATCCCCAGTACCGAAAAAAAAAAAAAAAAAAATCAGTGTCATGTAGGTGACCAAGGCTATTATAAATTCATACGATCCATAGTAGAACTTTAAGAATGTTATGTCTAGGATAGTAACTTACAAATGTGACAATTCAGGTTAAGTTATAATGACATATACCTTACTCCTTAAAACAATATAAATAAATATATTATACAAATCTGCAAGAAGAATTTTTCATTTGAGAATATAACATCCAGAAGAAGGCTAACATGGTATCACATAAAGATTTCTGGAATTTTGACTCTCACTAATTAGTTGTATGGGTGTAAGAAAGTGTCTGGTCTGAGTCTACTCCTTCAATAATGTAATGAGGACACCATTACCTACTTCAAAGTTTTTGAATGAGGACGATGGTATAAAGGCCTCTGCACAGGACATGATCTTAGCAGGTTTTATATACTGTAGTGATGGTTACAGAACATAATTTACATTTTAATAGTTGCTGTGCTAATAAGCTAATTCACTGGATACACCAATGCAAATACTCTTAAGGACCTTCTGAAAGCAGCCTCTCATTGGCCAATGCACACCTATTGTCTTACGTTTAAAAAGAGCTCAGTTTTTATTCCTTTTATGTTATGACTATCTAAATCCCAGTGCTACTATCCTCTCAGCAGTAGGAATTCATGATAGAAGGTAGGTATGTTTCACTGATCTTTCCTATGGTTGCTTGGTTAGGAGCAAATTAATTTTTTTTTGGCAGAACTGGGGATTGAACTCAGGTTCTTGCACTTGCCAGAGAAATGCTTATTCCACTAAGCGATCTTCCCCAGCCCCAGGAGCAAATTAATTTATATATGTATATACTTATTTAGTTATAGGGTGTTGCTACGTAGTTCAGGTTGGCTTTGAATTAGCTGTATAGCCCATGCTGACCTTGAACTCATGGCAATCCTCTTGCCTCAGCCTCCTGAACCCTGGGATTACAGGTGTGCATCGCCATGCCCAGCTTGGAGTAAATTTAGAAACATTGAGACAATCAAGTAACCTAGACCCCTTTTCTATTTGGGTCTTCTTGCTGGGTCCTGTGCCTTAGTTATTAAAATTGAAAGCAGATTCACATTGTAGAGCAGTACAGTCTGAAATACTAACAAGTTTCTTTTTCTGGAGAATGGAAATGAAAATAACATTATGTTGTTGTTATGGAAACTTGATATTTCAATATTGAGAGTTAAGAAAGTAAAATTCAGATGTCAAATGTTGCCCACGGTTACAGAGAGCTAAAATGTGGTTCTAATAGAAAGCAAGTTAACAAAAATAATGATAGCTTATGAAATGAAAATATTTTCCTGTTCTGATATAAGCTTATTTCCTTTGCTCCAAAGGTCTATCAACAGCTGTGTAGATATTAAAAAATAATTCTTATCTTTATAAAAGGTTGTTTTCTAAAGGTTTTATCCAATATTTAAAAAATTTATTAATATGTTTTATAGTACATAATGATTACATTCACGGTGTAAAGGGTTATAATATAATTCTCAACTTTCTCTTTAATTATATAGCTAGGCAAGACATAGGGGTGTCATTTAAAATAATTTATACATATTTCCTCAAGGCTGAATACACACACACACACACACACACACACACCCGCAAAAGGAACAACCTCCTCATCATTTGACAAGAATGGTTAGAATAAAAAAAAAACTGCCCACCTGGATATATAATACCAGCTTTGACTTTCAGTAATAGGTTTAAGGAGTTCATATAATCATAAAGATCTTCAAATATAGTTGTCCCTTCCCCTAGGATGCAATCGCCAGAAAAAATGGCATTTTCTTCTTCTAAGTGTAAAGCCATATGATCATCAGTGTGGCCAGGTGTGTATATAACTCTGGTTGAAAAAAGAAATAAGAAAAAAACGCAAGTGTGAACTCTTAGGCATAGGAGAAGTGTTGAGAAGTAAAATTTTCTCTGTTCTAATTTGGAGAAGATACAAATAAATGATGCCAGTAAGTTAAAAAAAGCTCTTGCTTTTCTTGTGCTTGTGAAAATGGTATTTCTCTCCTCTAAATCACATCTCACTGTCAAATATAAATAAACATTAGTTTTCTAGTAAGTAACAAACACAGATTAAAAAATTTTAGAAAAAAAGTACCTTAAAGAGATAAAAATTAGAAATAATTTCTATTATAGACAAAATTATATTACTTTATAATTTTCTATGCATATCTTTGAAAATAAAATTGTAGTATTACTTTATGACTTTTTACTTGCGTTTTCTTACAACAAAGAAATATTTTTCAAAAGTACATACATGCTTTTCATAGAAGCTGAGTTACATGCTTATAAATGATCAATACTATATCTTAGTACTTAAAAAACGTAAAGGCTGGGGATGTAGCTCAGTGGGAATGTGCTTGCCTAGAATAGACCCGGCCATGAGTGTGATCCCTAGAACTGACACAAAACAAAATAAAAATAAAGCAGTTTCGAAAATCGATTTCAGCCCTATAGAAGATTTTTAGTATGTTTTTACTTCTTGTCTTCCATTTTTTTTTGTTGATAAAATTGATTATATTTCAAAGCATGGTAAAACTGATTATCATATTTTCAAAGCATGATACTCTTTTAAGAATTCTTACATTTTTTTGTAACTCTATCAAAAGTAAGCCAGTTAAAGGGCAAATCTAAATAATTTGTTCTGCAAAGCACTCCTTGGATTCTCAGCTACATAAAGACTTCATTTTTTGTACTGGTCATTTTTTCTTCTGTATTACTCTTGTACTTTATATATAGCTATCACATTGTTTACCATTTGACCTCACAAGTTATGAGTTTCAAAGGCAGGACTCATATTCTCCCCTCTCCCCCCGCAATATTCTATTCTCAGTGCTCAGCACCTACTGGTAGTAAACTTGATGTCTCGGTTATTTCTCTCTCATTGTTGGGATTGAAGACTGAATCTTTAAAAAGGGTAAAACACAGGCACATATTAAGGAGCGAAAATACATTAAAAAATTAGTTCAACATAGGTAGATTCCCAAGCTGCTTTTTAACATTCAGTTTCTATGATGCTGGTAGCCAGGTCTTCAGTAGACATGAAGAATAGAAGAGTTTTTTTCTAAGTTATCTCACCAGCTGAAGAAGAAAGGTGTGAATCCTGGAAGTTCTCAACTAAACTGTACATCTCAATTACCATATGGTGAGGGCTCACAACCTATGAAAGCCCCTCCCTCATACTCTAAGAGCTCCCAAATAGCTATACCTATAGTCACCCTATTGTCAATAGCATACCAAAACTTATTATTTTCTTTTATTTTTGGCAGAACCGGGGATTGAACTCAGGCCCTTGTGCTTGCCAGGGAAGCGCTTATTCCACTGAGCCATCTCCCTAGCCCTGTAACTTATTATTTTCATCTAATGGTACCTTATTGCCCAGCCAGCAAACCTTACATCAAATTAGATTTTAAAAAGACATATTTGGACACAAAAGGTCTCAAAAATGAATCCCTTCTCAGGAAGCTTTTGGAGATGGATTTCCAATGAGAGGGTACACAAAAGTTATGAATTATAGGAAATAGGCCAAGGGACACAGGAGACAGGCAAAGAGAAGCCCCAGGTGAAATGATGGGCCTTTGAGGATAGCTGCAGGACATGTGGAGGAAAGCAGTCCATACTGGACAGTGCAAGTCAGAAGTCAGAAGGCACAGATGGAAGGTTCTTCTGGAATATGAAATTGAGAATCTCTGATACTTTAAACAGACTGAGAGGTTCATATGATCAGCATGAAGTATATAGAAAACTATTCAAATAAAACAAAGTAATTGTTAGGTGCATGAAAGGCAGGAAAGGAAAAGTAAGCAAGCATAGTTTACTACATGTTTCAGCTGTATGTAATGTTGTTGTATCTAGATTTCTCACCAAAGCCTCATGTGGTCAGCGATGGTAGTTGGATTAGGGTTGGTGACGCTGGGATTCAGAATGTGAGGCTGGGATTAAAGGCACCCCATCCTGGGTGTGGGTGATGCCACCTAAAAGGTAGGTAGCCTCAAAGGGATAAAAGGAAAATAAAGAAGGTAAGTCTGCTGCTGCTTCTGCTGCTTCTTTATTGCCCTCTGCCCGCCATGGACAGTTTCCTCTGCAATGCCCCTCTTCCAGGGCATTGAATTTAGACCTCTAAAACCTGTGAGCTACAATAAATCTTGCCTCCTTCAATATTATTGGGTATTTTATCTCAGTAATGAAAGCATCTACAGTGGTAATAATGTAATCACTGAATAAACTGCTTCTTATCCATTTTCTTCACTTCTGTTCTTCCATCCCTTCCTTCCTTCATTCCTTCCCTTTCACTCACAACTCTCATTTTTCTTTTGTGGCCCACTCAACCCACCCTGGGGGCAGGGCTGGCATGGCATGTGGTGCTGGGGATCTGACTGCAGTCTCAGCGCACTTGCCTAAGCAGGCTCTTTAGACTGCTGAGCTATTTCACCAGGCCATCTTTCTTTTTTTCATCTCTCTCTCTTTTTAGATTCTATCTTTCTGGAAAGCCTTATACACTTCACTTCTGTCATAAAAGACTGACTAGAATATTAACGAATAAAATACATTGAAAAATAGTAACATCATGAGCAAATAAAATTTAAAAAGCACAAGTATTCCAATATTATAAAATATCCGAGGGCCAATCAGGTAGCTTAGCAGACTAAAGCACTTGCTTAGGTAGAGCACAGTGGCCAGGGTTTGATCCTGGGCACGCTGAGAGGGCAATTGAGAATGGGCATGGTGGTGCCTGCCTGTAATCCCAGCGCTTGGGAGGCTGAAAAAAGGAGGATCACTCAGAGTTCAATTTACATAGTAAGACCCTGTAGATCCTGTACTAAATACATTAAAATAAAAATCTGATGATAATAAAATTACAGAGAAGCCCAGTAAGTTCATCTTCCTGGACTTCAAAAAGAAATTTGATAAAAACTTTTAGTAGAATTTGAGAAACTTGAGATAACTGTAACTTAAAGAGTTTTTCCTTTGCCAAAAGTAAAAACTAATCATATTTTTAATGTTAGTGGAACTATAGTTTTCAAAAACTCTGCTTAAAATGTAGTTTATATAAGGTACAAGAACATGAAATACTACTGTAATGGGAGAAATTATTTTTGAAAAGCCAGTGCCTGACATTAAGAATTGTTTTCATGATTTTCAAGGGTATGCTTTATTTTTTTAAATTTTTTTTGGGTATGCTTTATATATTATAAACAATTACTGTACATAATAGATACACGTGGTAGATCAACTAATGGTCAATTTGTAACACTCAACTGAACTAAATTGGTGTGGCTCTAGTGTAGAAGGCCCACCTGAAGATTGTTGCCACTAGTAAATGCAGACAGAGAACTGGAGAAGATGGTGTTCTATTGATTCTTCTGGAGAGGCTTGTCATGCTTTATTTCCTACTATGAACTCAAGCATTTTCATTGTTGGAAGAGCTCGGATTCTCACCATCACTGAAGATGGCTGATTCTCTTTGGCAGAACTCTGGTCCTTACTTTGAGCACTGCTGCGTAGCTCCAGTGCAAATCCCTTAGCCAGCTGTCACAGATCCTTCACATCACTGGCAGACTTTTTAGCTTCCACTACTGACCTTTGGGCTTTCCCAGAACAAATCCTTGATACAGAAGTACACGAGACACTACTATGGATTCTCGGCTTTCTGCTGGCCTTATAAGGACATTGCCACAGACCCTAGGTTTTAAGTTGGAATTGTGAAGGACCTGTTGTTAGCTCCAGGCTCTTAGTGAATTCTTTGGGTCTTTAGGACATGGGCAGAGTTCTTGCACTCTTTTGCATTTGACTTTTTGGATGAATATTATAAAGTAATTTATATATTATGTGTCCTGTATTAAATCTATTCCCTTGCAAACACTACCTACACTTTTATCTTTACATATTACATTGTAATAAAAAGTTAAAAAAATTGTGGTTCTGCTCATATTGGTGGTAGTTAACATGTTCTAATCAGAATAAAGCACAGTCATTCTGAAGTAAAAGGATGAATATTCATTTTTTAAATTAAATTAGATTTAACTTCATTTTAAAGAGTAAAAACAAGAGCAAGGCTGAATACTCTTACATCGAAAAATTAGGTACAAATCTAAGTCATAATTCTGTGATGAAGCATGACAAACATGTATTATGATTCTCAAACCTTTAACATGAATACTCATTATTCCATTTTTTCTTTCTCAGTCAATCGTTCATATACTTGACTCTTTATAAAAATTTACTACAGTTTAAGTATCAATGCTTCTATGTGCCCAGGGACTAAAGCTATGAAGAAGCTGGTACCTGCCCATGTCACAGAATGGCTAGCTAATTACTTAGCAAGCCCATTGCTCCTTTTTCTGGTCATGTAGTTAAACTTTATTTCCCAGCTTCCCTATGGTTAGGAATGGCATGCGCCTGAGTCCACAGCCTGTGCCACAGAAGGTTTGCTCTGTGAAAATCTACCACACAATATTCCTTCCATGCTTTTCTCTACTCTGGTTTGATTAAAGCATGGTAACCTTGAAAGATAAATGCTCAGGCAGGTGGAATCACAAGATGGAAGGAGCCCTAACTATTATCTTGCTGAACAACTTGAGGGATACTTGCTAATTAATAACTTACTTTAGACTTTATAATTTGAGCTATTAGGCCTTTCCTTGCTTTACTACACTAACAGGCATTAACTATAAGGAGATGATTATCTTTTAGGGAGAGTCCAGATAGGTTATAATTTATGAAGTGCAATAATGAAATATTGTGTGCTACATGAAAGTGGGAGGATGAAGAAGTTTACTCTGCTCAGGAAGGATTCTCAAAATAAGCAGAATATTTACTGAACTCTAAAGAATAAGTAAGTAGGAACTCATGAGGAGATGAGTGTGGGGTGGGAGAACAATGTTTAGAAAAAAGTGAAGATATAAACAAAAGCACAAATAAATGAGTAATATGACTGCAAACATTTATATATAGCTAACTGTGTGAGGGAAACAGTGGGTGTTAAGACCAGAAATGCAGCTTGGGTCAGAATGGCACATTAAGAAGTAGAAATAGTATCTTGTAGGCAGTGAGATTCATCAAAGCTTTCAGTGACTATACCAGTCTACACAGTAGACTAGAAAGGGGAAAGACGAGATGGCAAATTAAGCTGGAAGTATCTGTAATGGATATGAAGAAGGGAAAGCACTGACAAATGTTTCCAAAACAAAAATTAGCCTTAGTGAATGAGGGGTGAATAAGAGAGGGTGAATGATAATAATAAAGAGCAGTTAAATGATGAAAAGTAATCTTGAAGCATCTACCTTGGGAGAAGAAGTCCTAAGTATAGAGCAAAGTAGATATTCTGAGATCAGCAAGCACATATAGATTGTGGGTGATAGGGGAGAACCATAATTAGTTCAGATTGAAAATTAGTCCATTTGAAATACTTTTCTGAATTCCTTAAACAGCTCACAAGAGATTATGGATCTGGCCTAACATCTGTTCACTATATGAACAGGTCATCTTTTGAAAGGGACAATGGGGGAAAGCTCTGAGTTAAAGTAGGACTAGACCTGTAAACCATCCTAATTTTAAAATCTTATATAAAATGCAAATTAAAAGAAAAACCTCATTTAAAAACTGGAAGGAGTTAAATAATTAAAAAGGACATATAGAATAAAGAGTCTCTTTTGTGGTTTCTCAAGCAATCCATTTTCCCTTCCCAGAGTATTCAATCATATCAGTGTTTTTTGGTTCCTTCCTGAGGCATTCTTCCCACATACAAACAAATACCCCTGTATCTGCCTTTCCCCTTCTTAATATATACACTAGACACTCTCCTTTCCCCACCTACGGACAGCTACTTACTTTAGAGTGGCTCCCTCAGTCTTAATCACATCTCCATCTTTCAGATAAACATACTGTTGTGTTCCATTTCCTATAATCTCTTCTTTATGGGGATTCCGTGGAAGTTTTTTAATGCAATAGGCAGTGTCTAGTTATAACAACAGGTAAATATATTGTCAGATTTAGATGACTCAGCCTTTTAAAAGATCAGTATTTATATAGCTAACACTGTGAATGCACAAAATACTAAAGGACAACAACAACAACAACAACAACAACAAATGGGATGAACTATCTCTGGCATATATATAGAATTTCATATATTTCATCAGAAGAAGCTTTATTTTCCTATGCCCCCATGAATTTCTAGTCATTTATATTTCAAATGAAGTCTGAAAGTACTACTTTATAATCTCATCTAGTTCTGACAGTAGGATAGGCAATGAAGAGGCAGCTGTGTGGAATCTGAGAACTTTTCTCTATCCACCTACTTACATATAATAAAAAATCATGGCATTAGCTAATAAGATGCCAGTATATTGTTTTTGCTGTGAGTGATAAAAGGGAACCCCAAAGATATTTAACCTTTAACACAAGTTTAGAACATATTACTCACTGAGTCAAACAAAATCTACTAATTAACAGATGAGTCAAATTATCTAACCAGTACACCATATATAGTGAGTATATGTGCCATGGTATACAGTGTTTCAGTATGGTTGGGGAAATGAAATGTACAAAAGGAAACAAGGATCTATACTCAATACTCCTGAGCTATACCTCCAGTCCCATGTAATTTAATAGAAACAAACCTTCAGTCTTGTTTTAATGGTGCTTCATAACATCACTGGAAATACTAATTTCAGTTGATACAAATGTGGTATTATGTATGTACAATAACTTTACAAGCAAATATTTGACTTCTAGAACAATAATGTGATGTATTACATTATCACCTAGCTGTATAATATGTGACAAGACACCCACTTGTGGTTGGAGAATAATAAAACTATCAGGTAACAAATGCATCTTCTTAGATTTACTTAAAACCAAATCAAACCAAAACACCTAAACAGCCTTGGACTACATAGTTGTCATGTCTAGTAAGCTATTATGAATTCCCAAATTATATTCCAGTTGTGTTTTAAAAATTTTATAAGCAAGTTGCTGTGAAGTTACTGTATTTGCCCACAGAAAGTTTTATTTTTGGTGTGATTTCTAAGTATACACATGGTCTTCATGGTAAAGTATTTAAAACATTTCTGCTCTATCAAGAATTAAACTGTCAAAGAGCAGGCAGCTAAAAAAACAAAGTAAAGCAAAATGGAACAAGAATGCTAGTGATTAAGGATTCAGACAATGAGGAAATAACATGTATCATGGGGGGGGTCTCTGGAGAGCAAAAAATGCCTAAACATGTAATTTTTAATGTCAAGTAACTTGAGATCTCAATGTAGCTCTTCTAGCTTCAATGAAGTCTAGAAAGAAAGACAAACCATTTTTCATGAAAGACTGAAGTTTTTATTAAAGGGCCAGCCACACAGCTTAGCGGATTAAAGTGCCTGCTTATGCAGATCGATCCTCAGTGCGCTGTGCCAGCCCTTGTGCGCTGAGACATAGAATGAGACTGGGCATGGTGGCACGCACCTGTAATTCCAGCACTTTGGAGGCTGAAAACAGGAGGATCACTACAAGTCCATCTGTGTAGTGAGACCCTGTAAACTCCTATAGTGTACCCTGCAAGCGCAAGGGCCTGAGTTCAATCCCTGGTTCCACCAAAAAAAAAAAAAGTATGTATTAACGGGTGAATGAATAAACAAACCACAGTGTATTTATACAACAGACTACTTCTTGACAATAAAAAAATGAACAAAACTACTGAAACACAAAAATATACTGTACTGAATACATTAAAAATTATTCGCAAGAGTTCTTAATTAGCTCTATCACATTGGTCAACTCTTTTTTTTAGCATGAAGATCAATTTGAAAAATTAAAATGTTTATGGCCTACCATTTTTCTTTCATTAATCAACTATACTGAGTTTTAATTTAAATACATAATACATGCTCATTTTAAGCACACTGTTTGGTGAGTTTTAACAATGTAAACACCCATGTGTCCATTCTAGTCAAGACACAGAATGCTTGTACCACTCCAAAAAGTTTCCTCAAATCTCTTTGTGGAGATTCTGCACCCTGTTTCCAGCATCCATTAATCTGCTTTCTTCTATTATGTATTTATTTTACCATTTCTAGAATTTCACATAATGGAATAACACAAAATCATGGTCTCATTTCTTTCATATAGTATCCTGCTTTTGAGAGCGCTAAATCCTAACCACTAGACCACCAGGGAAGGTAGTATCCTGCTTTTGAGATTCACCCATTTTTGTGTTTCAGTAGTTTTGTTCATTTTTTTATTGCTAAGAAGTAGTCTGTTGTATAAATACACTGTGATTTGTTTATTCATTCACCCATTAATACATACTTTTTTTTTTTTGGCAGAACTGGGGATTGAACTCAGGTCCTTGCGCTTGCAGGGAAGCACTTATTCCACTAAGCCATCTCCCCGGCCCCATTAATACATACTTAATGCATTTCCTTTAAATTAAAAATTAAAATAATTCTAGGCTCTGTACCAAATAATTATTTATAAAACAGATTACCTATTCAATTGACTTAAAAAATATAGAGGCAAAATTTGATAGTATTTTTTTTTTTTCTTTTGGAGACCGAGTCTTGCTTTATAGTGCAGGCTGTCCTTCAACTCACTATGTAGCCCAAGCTGGCCTTAAGCTCACCATTATCCTCCTGCCTGAGCTTCCCAATTAGTAGGATTACAGGCATGTGCCAAGCAGTACATTTTATAGCCATTAAAACTTTAATATTTCAGGCCAGCAAGACAGCTCAATGGACCAAGCGCTTGCTTAGGCAAGAACAGGGACCAGGATTGATCCCAGCACCACACACTGTGCTGGCCCCATGCCCAGGCTTACTAAACTGGCCACAGAGACTGGGCATGATACCACATGCCTGTGATCCCAGTGTTGGTGAGACTGAAAACAGGAGGATCACTATTAGTCTGAGCTGTGTGGTGAGACCCTGTACCACACACATAAAAATAAAAACTTTAGTACCAGGTCTACAGGGTTTCACTACACAGATTGGACTCATAGAATTCTCCTGTTTTCAGCCTCCTAAATCCTGGGATTACAGGTTTGTGCCACCACGCCAAGTTTCATTTGCTGTCTCAGTGTGTCCCCAGAGCAGGGCCAGCATGGGGACTGAACCCTGGTCCCTATGTCTGCCTAATCCGCTGAGCTATATGGCCAGCCTGTCTCAGAATAATTTTTAAATTCAAAAAATATAATGGACAGACTGGCTAAGAAGCAATCACTGAGGAAATCTCAGACTGAGAAATGAGGAGTTCCTCATTTCACACAGTCTTCTCATGCTGGAAGAGGGTAAGCCAGGTTAGAATGACCTTGGCTTTTATTAGCTGGTAGCCTGGGGATATAGGGTGTAGTAGCTTAGCTAACACTAACATGTTGAGTCCCAATTGCAGTGTAAAAAATAATTTTAATTGAATACAGATGTTCAGCCCTGGGTGAATTAATGTCAACTCCCTTGCTCTACTTAAATATCATGCATACTGTCATCTTAACATCGTTGCTCCTGCAATGCTCTCAGATGGACAGGCCTCTTCTCAGGAGCTTTACTGCTTCTTTCCATTCACTCCTACGTAAAATAGACACTGCCTTCTTCATTTTTTCTCTTTGTGTAGCTTTGCTTTCTTTCATAGAACCATCATCTGATCTATTATTTATTACCAATTACCCCCCAGTTGCAGGGAGAGTATCCATTATCTGAAATGTTTGGGATGAGTTTTTTTGATTTTTAGAATATTTGCAAATATATGATGAAATATCTTGGGTGAGGGAACTCAAATGTAATGCAAACTTCATTTGTGTTTCACATATACTTTCTCTACTTTTGGTACCAGGGATTGAATTTAGGATCTTATACTTGACAGGCAGGCCCTTAAGCTGCTGAACTATTTCCCTGGTCCTCACATGTACTTTCTATACAAAGCCCACAGGTAATTTTGTATGATAATTTAGGTGTGTTTGTATTTAGAAAAGTAATGTGCAAAAATGTTATATATTTTAAGAGATTTTGGATTGCTAGGGATCTTCAATCTGTAGAATGAATGCTTCATGAGAACAGGGACTGTTTTGTTTACTGCTCTATTCTTTGTGCCAAGAAAGATGACTGACATATAGTAGTCACTTGAGTATTTGTTGAATGAACAAATGAATAATGAATGAATTGAGGTGCAGAACGTGAGAATGACTGTGATTGAGGAATTGGCATCAAGAGAGAATTATCAATATAATGATAGCTTGCTTTAACTGCAGTATAACCTAGTAATTGTCTTAAAGTTAAGGAAAGTTTTAGATCATCTGTTTATATGTGGACAATAATGGCATATATCTCATAGTATTTAGATCAAGTGCTCAGCAGTGTCTGGCACATAGGAAATGCTCAACAGTTGTTAATTAAAACTGACCTTAATTGTAGAGTGGGGGCTGGGGAGATGGCTCGGTAGAATAAGTGGTTTCCTGGCAAGCGCAAGGGTCTGAGTTCAATCTCTGGTTCCCACACCACACCCCCCCAAAAGAAAAAAAAATTGTAGAATGTTACAGCTTGTATTAGATGCCCCCCCACCCCCCAGCCTCATGTTTTCCTCATAAATGGGGCTTTTGATAGGAGACTGGATCATGGGAGGGTGACATGGGATCATGGGTATATGATACCGGATCAATCCATTGATTAGTTTAGCACAGTTGTGTGGATTTTGAATTTCTGAAGATGGAAGACACAACCTGGGTTTGGGTGGCACCAAGAAATCGACTTGTAGCTGGAAGTAATAAAAAAGAAATGAGGCAGGCTGCTCAGAGAAAAGGTCTGAGCTGTTTTCTTTCCTTACTTAAGACAGTTAAGTTTTTGCTTGTGGTTGGGATTCTTTCCTATATTTTGCTTTCTTCACAATTAGGACACTAGGGTGACACTTCCCTTATGGACTGCTTCTCCTCTGTCATGCTAGCCTGGCTTTGGGCCAGCTGACTATGGACTGAAACCTTTTTAATCTGTAAGCTAAAAAACCTCTTTCCTCCTTTAATTTGTGAGTGTATTTTGTTCCAGCAATGAGAGAGTAACTAAGACACAGAAAAGTAAAAAGAGGGAGAAGAGGTTATGAAACAGAAAACGAAACTTATCCTTTGTTAAAATTAGGAATATTATTTAAATTATATCAATTTCTAAAAGTATTTAAATAAAAGGTAGTTATAGCTTACTAAAATGATAAATTACTCTCTAGACATTTTTCTCAATGAATTTAGTGAATATTTTTGTTTACCATTATTGATGCTTTTACAAATGTCTCCTATTCCCCCAGAATGATCCTGATGCCAGTGAGTTACCAGGATTTCCTGGATTCCTGTGTTAAATTCAAGCAGAGCTTGCTTTAAATAGTTGATATATTCTGGAATTGATGGTTCTCCGGTGTCAATGAGGATTCTCCTAAAAATTAAATGGAAGGTAATTACACAAGTGCATCACAGATTTACTAAGTGTGTTTTCCACACACACTAAACTTAAGAAACTTTATAAATTATTTTGCTTTCAACATGCTAAGAAACCAGTTATATGTTGTTTTAGCTTGACTATAATAATCTTTCCATAAGAAAGTTCTTTGAAATAAATTATAGATAAGTCTGAACAAGTAAGAATAGCACTAATCTTGAACACTTAACACAACAACTAAAATAAACATGCACTGTTTCACATGGTAACTGTTTAAGAAGGATATTTCATTATCATATTCAGAAGTTAAATAACTTGGCCAAATATATATCTTAAGTATTATCATCACCAGAAGTCACTTGTGAACATTCAAACCCAGCTATTCTGATACTAGTATATATGCTCTTATCTATCTGGCCTTCCAGATCTTTTATATATTCCCATAGATATGAAAGAATCTGATTCTTTACATCCCTAAAGAAAACTGGCCTTCTGCACTAGATATCTACCACTGAAATTTTACACTTGTGTCCCTACACAGAAAAAGGCCTGTAGGAAGACAGAGAGAAGGTCTGGGCTGTTTTGCTTCTTAGACAATTCTGTTACATTATATTTTTTTTCTGATGATTTGATTCTTTGCTATGCTTTGTGGTTGTGATTCTTTCCTGTATTTTGCTTTCCTCACAGAGTAGGACTTCAGGGTGACATTTCCCTTATGAACCAACTCATGAACTTCCTTAATTCATGTTGTTTCACCCCACTAATTTAAAGTTGAGAGAAGAATCTTGATGAAAAGCCTCAATTCATTCATCAGGAGGGGTTTACTACCTATTATGGGCATGCCTTCATTTCATGCAGAAATCAAGACAAGCAACCCTGCTTATTTTCTTTCTTTCTTTTTTTTTTTTTTTTTTTGCGGAACCAGGGATTGAACTTAGGCCCTTGCGCTTACCAGGGAAGTACTTATTCCACTGAGCCATCTCCCCAGCAAACAGTTTTTTTTTTTTCCGAAACCAGGGATTGAACTCAGGCCCTTGCGCCTGCCAGGGAAGCGCTTATTCCACTAAGCCATCTCCCCGGCCCCCCTGCTTATTTTCTAATGAAGGATGGGAAGGAGTAAGCTGTGTATGATTAAAAAAACAAACAAGTAAGAGTAGAAAGTCTTTACAGAGGATTAAAATAGGGTAGGTAGATAGGAAGAAATCTGATTGCTCTCTCCCCACCCCTCTGTACTGTGGATTGAACCTAGGAGGTCTTGCTCTTTCAGGACAAGCACTCTGCCACTGAGCCACATCCTTGCCCTTGGATGGCTATCTAGTATGATCCCAATGTTGTATAGATATCATAAGGAAAGTAGAAGTGATAAATAGCTAACATAATATGCTTTTCACATGCTGAATTTATTGTTTTCTATGCATGTGTTCATTTAGATTTCAATGAATCCTCATAGTATTCCTACGAGGTGGGTACTATATGACTCTTGTTTTGCAGATAAGGCATGTGAAGCTTAGAAAGATAACTGTACTGTTCAAAGTTATATATCTAGTGAATGAGCCAGGATTTGAACTGAGGTAACCAAGATTCTTATTTAGGCTCTAGAGCTGTAACTCTGCTAGATTGGGATTTCATTATCATATTCAGAAGTTAAATAATTAAATACCTGCCCTCCAAATATGCAGCCTTTTGACAGGAAAAGTTAAAACTTTAACAGAGTTGTTTTCTATTTTTTAGATTTTTTTTTTTTTGTACTAGGGACTAAACTCTTCCTTTAAAAAGATCTTTTCTTTAAAATTTTGAATAGTTCAGCAGATTAAAGTGCCTGCAAGCAGGCGCAGGGGTCAGGGGTTCAATCCCTGGGGCTTACCCTGCCAGCCCCGCCCCTGGGATTCACTAAAACAGCAACTGGGGCTGGGCATGGTGGCACACACCACACGTGGATCACTTTAAGTGCAATCTAGTAGTGAGACCCTGAACACCCTGTAAACCCTTCCCCAAAAATTAAAAAAAAAATTTTTTTTGAGATAGGGTCTTGCTAAGTTACCCAGGCTGAGCTTAAATTTGTAATTCTCCTGTTTCAGCCTCCCAGAGAACTGGTATTATACGTGTATACCACTACATCTAGCTTAAGAATTTGAGAATGGAGGAATGCGGAAATAGCTCAATAATTTGAGCTATTATCTATTGATTGAAATGCTAACTACATACCTACATAAATTAAATCTCACAGATCTACTAGTGCTCCACTAAAATTTATTTGATACTCACAGGATGACAAGAACCAGAGGAACACTAGCTAAAACTATAGTTATCCAGCAGTCTTAGTGTGACAAGTTAAAAAAAAAACAAAGAATGTAAATAATAATCATTCAGCAAATATTTATTATACTGGGGGAGCAGCAATTAATATATCTTCAGTGAACTTATGTTCTAATGGAGTTTGGAAGTAGGGAAAAACATTAAACATCTTACACAAAATGGAGTAAATTACTCCTTGAAAAGTATGGGGTGCTAAGATAGCATATGGGACTGAGTTAACACAGTTTGAGAATGCATAGAGGGCTCTGAGAGGTAATAGAATTTCAAAATGAGCCTTAAAGAGTGAAAGTCAGACTACTGTATACTGAAATCTCCAGGCAGAAATGATGTAACTCATCTAATACACATAGGAGTTGGCACAGCTGGAATGTGGGAACACATTAGAGATCAGCCCGATGAAGAAAGTGGAGCCAGAATATACAAGGCCTTCCCACTTTCATTTTTTTAAACTACTCTGGTTACATAGAACTGAAAAGGGTCAAGAGTTGATGCACAGAAGAATATTACAGAAGCCTATGTAAGAGTTGTACTGACTAACAGCAGTGGACATGAAGAACTCTGCAAATGATTGGATGTGTGGCACGAAGTGAGGAAATATCAGGGAGTGTACTTAAGCATTACCTTTCATCAAACATAGGGATAGTTTTGTTTACCAACACGGGACTGGAGAAGGGCCTGGTTTAGTAGGAAAGACCAGAAGTTCAGTATGAGAAATGTTTCAAATGGCTGAGTCATGAGACTTAAGAAACCAGTTAGCTATCTGGCCATTCAACTTCATAAGTTGATGTAATCATGTTAGGTAGCAACAGGTAAAAGACCATGAGTTTGCTCTTTCTTTAGTTTCAGATCTTTTAAGTCTCTTTTGCATGAGCTGAGTGCCGAGTGTGATTCTAGTGTTTAAGGATGCAGTACCCTATTTTTTACACAACATGGCTTCTAAATGGAAGCCAATTTCATCTGGTTTTCCTTCCTTTTTTTACGTGTTTGATACTGGGTCTCACTACACAGCTCAGACTTGTAGTGATCTTTCTGTTTTCAGCCTCCCCAGCACTGGGATAGGGAGGCTGAAAACAGCCTGGTCTTTCATCTGCTTTTCAAACAGAATTAATCATTCATTTTAAGCTGTAAGAAAAGCAGGTTGTATGGATCTTACTTAGGCTGTACACTCATTTTCACCCTGGTGGTCTCCCAGATTTTCTAGGGTAAATCTGACTATGTATGTAGCTTTCTTCTTAGGTACTGACTTTAGAAGTAGTTTAACATGGCTGACAGGGTTGATCAGATAGCTCAACAGACTATTGCTCACATTAGTTGCAGTATTTCCAGTCTCTTCTATTCTCCTGCTTTAGAAATTTATTTACTGAAAAAGGGTAAAATACTGCAGATACTTCAAACGAAAACTCCAGGAGCTACACACATTACACCGGTCAGTGTTTGAAGCCAGAAAATCCTGCCCTCTGTCGCTGAGTTAAGGAAATATCGCCAGCACAATTAACTGCGAGGAAGCTATATTCCTCGCAAAATATCCGGCAAATTCACGACAGCAAAGCACTGCCTTTATCTTGGACTCTTGACACCAAGAGATTGTAATTAAACAATCAGATTGGCATTTAAAGGTTAAGCAAAGTAAACAGGGTCTCAAAGGATTTTCCTTTTTCTTTCTGTTTTTTAAACTGACTTCGCCCTCTTGGAACAGTCGCCACCTAGTTACGTAGCTGAGCCAGGGCCCGGCGCTTAGCCCCTTCGCCCGGGCGGAGCAGGCGCCGCGGTCCCGCGAGCCGCAGCCCAGGGTCCACTGTGGGGGCGCGGACAGCACGTTTACCTGGAGCCGGTCCCCACCAAGTAGGTGTTGGTGCCTTGTAGAGTCATGGGACCTGGATTACAGCCTAACACGCGTACCACCCGACAGGAAAGCCTCTCAATATACGGCAGCACTACAGCCATCTCCGCCTCCACGTTCCGCCTGAAACAGGCTCCTGCCGAGTGTGGCAGAATAGTAGGCTGGAAGGGGCGGGGAAAGAGTCACGTGACACCTCGCGCGCCCGGGCGGAGCTGGACTGGGCGGGGCCACGCGCCGGTCTGGAAGCCTTAGGGTCGAAGGCGGGACCTGGGGCGTGGCCAGAGACCACGTGACGTCGCATGTGTTGCGTAAGCTGCGGCGGCGGGAACGAATTTTCTGGCACCTGGCCGAGGTGCCCCGGGGTGGCCCAAGAGGAGGCCGGAAGCCGGTGCTGTTGCGCATTCAGGGTCCCGTTGCCTCAGAGGATTATGCTTTGGCAAGCAAGTGCGTCTGCGTGGATGAGAGATGCTTTAACCAGGGAGGTGATCGAGGGCAGGCAGTTTAGGGTGAATACCAGATCCTGGGACTCACTGCTGCTCAGAGACCGGTGGTGGAGCATGTCTCGATTATGAATAGCGGTAACCAGTGCTTAGTATGGCGTTTAATTCCGTGCCGGGGTTCTTTTTGCGCACATCTCAAAGAAGCCCTAAGAGGCGTGCACTCTTTTATCTCCATTTTTATAAATGAAAAACGAAGCTTGGTATGCTTGCCCAGCTAGCTGCTCCGTGAATCCAGTTCTTGTCTTTGACCTCCTGTCTCACACCAGCACTGTCACTTCGGTGCGCGTGTAATTTTGAAATAGGGTGGTGGTGATGGTGATGGTGGGGGCTGCGCAGTATCGGGAAGAGCCCTATTTATCGTCCAGGAAGGATGATAAATCCATGTTCTTCGGTGCTTTGTACTTCGTGGGGAAGTAGTGTCTTCTGTGGAGTTTTGTGCCCATGAAGGAAGGGTCTTGACCAACAAGTCCTTTTCTAACTGGCAAAGTTGAAAAATAATAAATAAAACTTAAATAATAATAAAACTTAAATTATGTTATGTAAAAGCAAACAACAGCAAAACAACAATAAAAAAACCAAAAAAAAAAAAAAAACCAAAAAAAAAAAAAACAAAAAACCGCCCTGTGAACCAATTCCTTCAAATAACAATTATATCAACTGCTCTCAAAGAGATGTAGAACATGTCCATTGTCACACTCTACTTTGTAAATTTTTTTATTAGTACGTTTGTAGTACATAGTACTTAACATTCCTTGTGGGGAGTTTGTACATGTACAAAATGCATCCTAATTTCTGTTTTTCTGCTCTTCTTCCTTCCATGCATCGCAATATCTGTTTCTTTTTGTACAGGTTTGCGGTACGTAACATTGATGTTCCTTATGTTGAATTATTTATTTTTTTTAAAGAAAAATGAGCAATTTAATACCAAATGGATAATTCTAAAATTTAGGATAAGTATTTTCAGCATATGCTTTTAGAAAAGGTTACTTGTTTCATTTAGCTTTCAAGTCAGCAGTTTAATATTTCAGATCAATTGAAAAACATTTATGTATGAGAAATTTGTCTTGTGTCTCAAAAATATACACTTAATTGACAAATTCCAAAAGTGGTTACTGAATTAATCATTTTAAATCATCTTTGCAATGAACAGTATGCCTTTCAAAGAGATTTGGAGTACCTATCAAAATCTGTCAGACATTTTCATCCTAACAATATTTATTTATAGTCATTAATTAATGGCTATTAAGGCAGGAAGCTACCTTTATTCTCCCTCTTTTAAGATCACTACTGGAAAGTCATTGAACCCTGGAGAAGAGAACGAGGTAGTAATTTCTGGACCATAGTTTTCCTGAGACTTTGGCTGACTACTTTTCCCATCTTTTAATCACTACAATATCCCTTGTACTTTCCACCATAATTTTATTTAATTCATTTCTGAGCTCTTCATTTGATAGATGAAGAAACTGACCTAATAAATGATCTTGATGAAGTGATTTTTGTAAGGTCATATAAGATAATGGTAGAACTGAAGGGCTAGTGAACATGGCTAAAAACCCTAAAATTGAAGTGGTTGTGGCATACTGTATGTAGGTCGATCTCAGAAGGGAGATCTAGATTACAAATAAAAACTGAACTTTTGGGGGTACCTTTAGTAACATGACTTGAGGTTTAATTTCCTCTCCAAGAAATAAGAGCAAAGAGTTTTACATTCTGTTGAGTTGTATTTATAAGCATTTATTATTTGGTTACAGTCTGTGAAGTATTGTATTGAGTATTGAAGTGAGTAAGCTAATCTCTGCTTTCAAGATGATCATAACCATGAAGTAGATGTACATGACATTATTTTAAAATGTGAGTAAATCCTCAAAAAGTGCAGGTAAAGTGAATTTCTAGTGGAAGTTTTAGGTAGAACGGAAGAATACTATTTATTTGGAAGATATTTAAGGCTTAGACTTTAGTCAGTGCCACTAGTGAGAGTTGATGTAACCATTGAGATTTGGGGCCTTGTGTTAGATCTTCATGTCATTAAGGACACACCCTCGATGGGATTATGGGACTCTGTCTCCTCTCTTTTGCTTCTGGGCCATGAAGTGAGCATGTCCTCATGAAAGGATGTGTAGATATAAATGATAATGTTCTGCCTCTCACCCTCAAAGGACTCATGCCCATCCCTTTATGCAGAGTCCTGACAGTTTCATTTCCAAGCAGTCCAAATTCAGAGACTTCTGAGATTTAATGCAAAGTAGTAGGTGTGGGTCCATGTAAAAGTGAAAAGAAAGTTAAACACTTCCAACAACAATGGCACAACATAAACATTACCATTCTAACAGTACAAATGGGATAGAAAGGAATAAGACCAAAGAAAGACCTAAATCAAGCATGTCAAACGTTAAAATCTATGACTTTATGTACAACATCTGGGGTAATCTGTAGCAAACTGAACTCCAACAGACTTGGACAGCTGTACTCCTCTAACATTACTGATAAGTGTAGACCTCTTGGGTTCTCTCTTGGTCCATCTTCTCTCACTTCTTGTAACTTTGCTCAGACATTCTAGGTTCTCCAACATTCTGACATCTCCCCTTGCTTGCTTCTTGTACTGCCTTCTTAGAAGCCTATTGTTTGGCCTCCCAGGCTTTCTTCTGAAATACAGGTGGAATTCTCCCTGACCTCATATCTCTTGCATTCTACATATGTATAAAACCAGCTCCATGTTAATGATGCCAAGGTCTGCCACCAGCTGGAGCAGCAGCCAGGCTTCCTTTAATCACAGTTTTAGGGAGTCTCTAAGTGCCTAGACAGTTGATCCTTGTGAACTGAATCCAGAGAAACAAATTCCTTAGGCAGCCGCTAAACTGTTACATGGCACTTTAGGATTCTGTTTTCAAAGCAGAGTCATTCATGTTTACAAATTTGAGTCTGTGAAGGTTAGGGCCTTGCTGGTCTCTCACACTCAGGTATTTTTTCTATTGTACATTTTCAAAGTACTTGGCTTCTTTTAATGCTAATCTTTTCAGCAACTAAGTTTTCTTCTGCACAATCTTTGTAGGCCACAAGTGTACCAGGGCTACCTTTCTGACTTGTTAAGTCATTCTGCTGGGCTCTTTGCTTTTGAATCTCAAGACTGAGCAGGCTAGAAGTCCTCAATAGCAGCCATGTCAAGAACTCAACATTAGATTGCCTCAAAATTTCTTCCACCAGGTTAGTTTGCTGCTCTTAATCTTAGTCTGTGGCAGTGTCTCAGAACAGGAACAAAATGTACACAAGATTTCTGACAGAGGATAACATATGGCCTGGACTCTTAACTGCTAGTGGAGTCTTTGTTCGTAACTTAAACCTCCTGAGTCTAATCTTACAGTTGCATTTTTATCAACATTCTGCTCTTGACTTTTGACTAGAATCTGCTACTAAGCTTAGCACAATTCATTAAGCTTCAACTCACTTCTAGCTCACTTTACTGCTTCCCAAACTGGCATCTCCAAACTTTTCCAAACTGCTCCTGACAGCCAGGTTCAAAGACTTCTAACCACGCCCAGATAGCATCACAGTAACAATCATACTTCTCTGATAGTAAAACATGTTTTAGTTATTTTTTCATCGCAGAGACACCCAACACCCACAAATTAAAGAGGCTCATAGTTTGTGGAGGTTTCAGTCCATAGTTAGCTGGCTCCAAGGTGGGGTGGAGAGGAAGTGGGACATGGCAGAGGAGAAGGAAGTCATGCCATGGCAGTGGAAGGCAGAGAGGAATCAGAGGATGAGGGAGCTAACCTTTCTCCATCCCTCACCCCCCCAAGATCCACCACAACAGAAGATTTACTTAGAAACACATTTTGCTATAAACTCATCAGTAGCTGCATCAATTCATGACTATCACATCCTCATGATCCAGTCATCACCCTAAAGTCTTACCTGTGAGTGCATATAAGGCTTTGGGGAATGTGTAGATATGAACCAGAAGGGCTGAGTTAATGATACTTTGTAAATTCTTTAATTATTAGAGTATTTCAAATTTAAGAATCTGTGAATACTTGACAAGCTTGCCTTGTCATTCAGTTGGATCTTCTGTGATATGCTGTGATTTTTTTTTTTTTTTTTTTTTTTTTGAGATAAGGTGTCACTATGCAGTTTAGGCTGGCCTTGAGCTCACTTTGTGGTCCAGGCTGGTTTTGACTTGCAACAACAGTGCTGCTTCAGTCTCCCCAAGTGCTGGAATTATAGGCATGCATCACCTCACCTGGTTATGCCGTGATATTTCTTAAGACTTAATTGACAAATACAATCAAAGCTTGGAATGTAGTCAACCAATAAATGGAGCCATTTATTTCTTTTCCTCAGTGAGGTAATTATAAAGGAGGTGCATGAGGCCTATAGTGATACAGACTGTTATCACTAGATTAGAAAATGTCACATGTGACTAACAGCTGATTTCAGTTTCTTTTGAAGCTTAAAGGGTCATATAATTATGCTTATTTTCAGTGAAGAAATAAAAGATTCACAGGATGAAGATTTTCTAGAAGGGATTTTGAATTAAAGAAGACTTTATAATGACAAGTAAGTCTGTATTTCCTATGGGTTAAATTTTATTTATTTCTTCAAACATCTCCTTATTGAAGAGAGATCATATACAAGGGTAAAGGTTATGTACTTTGGGAGGCAGCCAGGTAGCAGCATAACTAGGTTGACTTCAGAATAGAATTGAGTTGACATTGTCTTATTAAGTCAGTAAGTGTAACAAATCCCTTAGCAGTGAAAAATTTTGTAGATGGTCTGACTTTTCCTAAAGTAGTATTTGAATAATGTGTTTAGATGTAGAAGTACAGATAAATTGTCTTTAATACAACTTATAATTGGCTTTTGTAGGCTGTGTTTATGAGAACTAGATTTCCTTCTGTTTGGAGTTACGTTCTGCTTTATTTAATTAGGAATATGAACATTGTCATATTTACACAGAAAGTGAATATTAATCTGTTTGATGTTCTGTCGATAATTCAATATCTGTTTCTTAGAAATAATTCTCATTTTTTAGAATGTAACATAAAATTGCTATAGTTTCACTTTTTCATGATAAGTAAAGAAGTTCTCTTTGTGGGTAGAGATTAAGAAATTCCCCACAGATCACTAAAATTGTCTGTAATTTTAAAGAAGTTGTTTACATTTAAAATTACATGAAATTTAGCAGAATTGTTACATTTTGGTCATTTTACTATTTCTTCTAAAAAGGTTTGAGTTTATTCCTCTAGAGCTGTTTTTTTTAATAGATTGCAAATTAAAAATAAATCATTACCAACATAAATGAATATAACAATAAAAATTGTCCAAAATAAAAATGAAGAATTTACAGATCAGTCATAATTGTTTATTGTGTCAAAACCAAGAAACTTATATTCATACAATTAAAATTCTCAAACTAGAAAAAAGTAGGCGATAAATATTTAAAGATTTAAAATTTCTGAATTTAGTTCAACTTA